>CAXAMN010009002.1:1131545-1227532 GCA_963970005.1 Durusdinium trenchii | reverse complement strand
GTGGTTGATGTTTTGGTTGTTGTGGTGGTTGATGTTTTGGTTGTTGTTGGTGTTGTTGTGGTGATGCTTTATGTTGTTGTTGTGATGATGATGATGATGATGATGATGATGATGTTGTTGATTAATTAAGATTATGTTGTTTTTGTTGTTGTTGTTGTTGTTGCTTGTTGCTTGAACATAAAATGCAAACAATGCAAGTCAACTTGGACTGCATAACTCGCTTCTTGTGGTCACTTGATGTCGTTTGGAGCTATCTTGAAGGAAGGATGTACAGTACCCAGACGAGCATGTTAAAGACTGAAAAAGTTGCGCCACATCAGGGCAAACGCTCCCCGCCCCTAGCCGCCACCTGCCTTCCATGATCACCCGCTCTCGCAGGGCCACTGATGCTTTCGGCTTTTGGAGACAAACGTGGGCACCGAAAACATCGAACGTTTTTTGCAAAGCACTAGCCGCCGACCCAACCGCCCCCACTGAAGTCACCGTAATCTACGGCGTGTGTTGTCGATTTCGACGTTGATATGTTGATTGCTGCTTGGTCGTTTGCAAAAGCATGTGGTGCGAGATATGCTTCTTGAATTGCAGTGCGTTATTAGCACTGTGTGATTTTGTTTTCTTTTGGTTCCTTGCCGATCCTTGCCCTTTGCTTGAAATACAGGCTTCCCATGTTTGTAAGGGTGGTTTCAGAGCCCATCCACAAGGCAGATGTGGGGTTCGCAGTTCCCCTGAGCATTGAACTTGAATTGGTCGCCTGCCAAAAACAGGGGAGCTATCACCTGTAGACAGTCGAGAAGCACCCAGCCAACGATAAATGCAGCCCTCGCACTTGGCCAAAAGGACCCTGTTCCGTCCTTGAACTGCCGCAACGTCTCACTGCTAGACCGAGGCGTCGCCGTTCTTCGAGTGAAGGGGGGATCTATTCACCCCAACCGTTTCACTATCCAAAAGATAGACTTCTAGAGCTGTGCAAATACTGTTGGATTGCGGAAGAGTAGCAAGATTCCTCCGCCACGAACATCGAACTGCTCCCGCCGTCGGTCCGTGTGGCGTTGCCCGAGTACGGCAGGAGATGCCTTACTTGGAAGTCCCCCGCTGTGTGAGCCTGGGCAGATCCATTTGGGTGCTACAGATTGGGACTTTGAAGTCCAGGCACACACTAGAAGGCAGGTTCTTTGAAAGATGGCTTTCCACACGAAGATGTTTCTCCAGAGTTTTGCCCAAAAAGAGGTAGCTGGGTTATCAGTGTGATAGAACCAAACTCCATGGAAAGAGAGGGTGATATCGGAGACATTGACATGCAATGACATGCATACATACGGTGATAATCGGAGCCCCAGGATTCGCGCTGGCTGTTTATCCGCGGATAGACGTAACCATCGGTTTGTTGACCTCTTGAGCTGTGCTGAGCAGGAAAAGGATGAAACAGGGGATCATAGATTACCTTCACCACTAGTTGGTCATAAGGGATACCCCAAGTGTACCACCAAATACCACCAATTGGTCTATGGATCTTTTGGCAGCAGAAAAACACCCCAAAACTCGACTCTTCCCCGTACGCACATCAGGACGGAGCTGAGCTTGGGGCTCGGAGGAGCCCCCCACTCACCCCACAGCATCGGTCCGAGTCGGTCCGAGGATCACCTTTGAGCGATCCCATTTCGGCTTCAAGGAGGTGACCGGGACCCGGGTGAACCGGTCAGCGGTGGGTGAACCCGGTGAACCGGTCAGCTGCGGGAGGGGAAACAGCTCCGAAAAATGCGAAAGGTGTTCACCAGCCATTTTTGCTGACTTGGTTTGGTTAGCAGGTCACAGCGGGTTGGAGCCCATCACGGCAGAATTCAACTTTTCGGAGGGGGAAGGAATGCAAAAGGGATGCTGATCATGTCAGGATCCAATGCGTTGTGACGAACAGGACATCAGAAGACTAGGTGAGAGTCTATAAACCCCGCCGTTCACCGATTTGGTCTTCGCATGCCTGTTTTGCCAGCAAGATGTTTCATCCACCGTAAAACGATAAGGAGGAACATTGAAACAATATAATATATTGACAATAACCTGAACATGGACAACCCTTCATATGAAACGGTTTGTCGACCCCCACAAAGACAATGGTGCTTTGCAGTCTTTGTTTGCGCATAGAAATCGATGTTTGTACTGGAATGAAGTGCGCCATGGCATCATGTCTACAGCACAAATGCATGCATTGAACACGAATGTTCACTACCAATGTTGCAGTAGGCAGTACACTACAAAATCTACAAAGGCTGCAGCTAGTCAAAGCACATTAAAGCGATAAAGAAGAACATCAATTGATAAGGCCAAAAGTGGGAGAGGAAACCAAATAAACAAGACACATGAATAAACGTGTTTTTTCTCGACAAGATCCACGATGGACTGGTCCACGATAGCCGGAGCCAGGACCGGATCGAGTTGTCCGACATGAAAGCTGCAGTGGTTGCATCTGAAATCACGAGTGCTGGGTGAGAGAGATTGAGGGTCCGTGTCACTCGAGATCAGGGGGGAAACCCAGAGAAGGCGAGCCACAAGCAGACCTTGGGGAGGAGGATTATCATCTATCGGATGGCTGTGAAACTGGATGTAGTTAGAAGAGCATTGTGTTTGTTTGTTCAGGTCAAGCGGTTTGGTTGAGAAGGTCAGTATTTGAGGTGCATTGAGACGATCCTGACACCCTGTTTCATTTGGTTGGTGGCCCGAGATTCTCTTCAAAACCGGCCGTTCCAAAATTTTAATGCTCGACAATTGTAGAGTTTCGACCGAGAGTTGGTCGCTTTGGACAGGACGGAATGCTTCCCTTGCAGCATGCTTTGCTGGCGGGCACCATGTAGGGAATTTGCAAGCAGTCCAGGTTTAAAATTGCGATGATGGCTGGGGCAAATTGACGTTTACCCTGAGTAAGGAACATTTGTTCTTGCACATTCAACAGAATGTTCCACCTGGTGAGAAGAGGACAGTGACAGCAGTCAGTTCGGTTGTTGTTGAGGAAGCATTCAGCCTCCATGGCTCAGCAGGTCACGAACAAGCTCCTGGCCTTACTACTAGGAACAAAGGGCATCGCTACGAAAGGAACAAAGGGCATCGCTACGAATGGAACGATCGGACGGTTCCCCGATGTGACAGAGCCAGCGTCAGCCGATAGCCTCAGAGGGACCCTATTTTAAGATGTGTGAAGCGCGCATGTGGACATCCGCATTGACGAAAACAAGATAGCGAGACCTCATGAACATTCATGAACATTAAACCATAATTAAACTAGTTTGATGTTGCTTTATTTATGGTCATGATGGTAATTGCATTCTGTGTGTGTGTTCTGTTTGAATAGCCGGTAATACCCCTTGTAGCAATCATTGTCCTGGTCCTTCAGAAGTTCTTGTAGTCGCCGTCGTTGTCTTCGATGTCCAAGAATCACAGCCAAATGATATTGACGGCTCGTTGCCGTTGTTACATATACAACTAAGGTGTGTCCCAGTTGGTAAGAAGACCACTATTCTTTTGGAGAAAGGTCGTTACTGAGCATCTTTGTCCACTGTTGCAGGGAATGGGATGTACCTAACATACCTATCATCTCCAAGCAATCACCACCTGTTTTCCAGAGACCCCGTAACGTTGGCCGAGTCGTCGACTCCTCCAATATCCGTAACGTCGCGGCCCGTGGGTCTTCCCGAAAAGCGCCTGGGTCTTTGACGTTGCCTATGAGGAACTTAACACAGCGATTTGAGGTGCAAAAGCCTTGAACACCTGTGGATTTTAGGTGCCCAAACCCAACATTGACTGAATTTCAGCTTGGCTTCCGGTGCTTCAGCGCCTCAAGCAGATCCCCAAAAGTAAAAGAATGTCCGAGCACTGCGGTGCGTCCCAGCGCCCCTTGTGGCTCTGGGAGTTTTCAGTTGTGAGAGGTTGGGGTGACACCGAAAGCATCCCAAATCATAAGAGGTCAATCTTTCCCAAGTAGAAGGGGCTAGGGAAACAGGGGTGTAAAATTGTATAATTAAATGATTCTTACAGTAAGTCTTAGGGCTCATGTAAGGTGCACAATTTAAAGTTAGAACTAGTGCCATACAAGTGCCATTGTTCTTTTCTTCAGGGGCATTTGGACATATTTGGACTCATGTTTGCAGGAAAATTGAAGGAGAGGTATCCAGGAGTCCAATGGGGAAATGGGGAGGAAGAAACAGTGTAACAATCTCGGAACGTCAGCATGGGCTCCAGGGAATTTCGGGAGAGATGTGGAAGAATTCATTAGGGAACAGCCGAGTTGTGTCGATGTGCCCTTTTCCACCAAAAGACAAGCGGATGTGCCCAGTAGCTGCGCAGCACACCTGGGCCACTGACAGATGCTCAAGCTCCGCAAAAAGGGATGACAGGTGTGATGTCTCTTGACTGGACTTCTGATTTTGTGGTCGTTTCGTTCTTGTCCTTGTAATTCTGAGAGAGTGTTCACTTTTTGTTAAGCCACGTGTCAGTTTCCGAGCAGGTTCCCACGCTACGTAGTACTTTTCTTTTTACTTGCTCCGATGTGGGGAAAATAGATGAAAATGGTACTCAGCCCTTTGTTGAACACGTGGTGATGTTTTCTCATGGAAACATACGGGTTCTGGGTTCGGGGGTGAGCATGGGCTCCAGTGATTGGTGCTGAGCTGGAAAGTAAAGCTCCAGTGATTGGTTTGTGCACGTGTTGCGTTCTTCCACCTGTTACTTTTCAGCATGACAGTTGTTCTTCCGGAGAATAAAGGGAATGTTCAAAACAGTTGGGGCAAGTTACAGCATAAAACCCCTTTCAACATGTTTGTGTATAGTCGCTGTGAATCTTTGGTAAGAGCAGTTGATGTGTGCCTATGGACTTTGGTTCCCTTTCACCTTTACCCGAACGCTGCAAATGCTGCAGTTCAGGGAAAATGGCTGGTGGACTCTCGTCAACCCTCGCAGGAAAGTGTATTTACTTTTTTCTAAATCAAGCAGCCACATGGGCTTGTCCAGGTGGTGTAATCTCCAAACTCTTCAGCCAGAAAAAATGACATGAAGCTCCCTCTGCCCTCAGTGCCACAAGCCCCATTAATCAGCTGATCGAATCTTGCCAACATATATTTTTGCAGACAGTAATCAATCACAAGTCACAAGACATATGTTTAAGTGACGGACAACACTATCAAGCAAAAGCGATAGTCATGTTGACTGCTCTTTGGCTACACAAATACGACAAGTTAACAGTGTCCGCTGGGTAGGCGCATCAAGACTTTGCATCGGCAACATGGTTGAGTTAAGAGGAAGGTCCTGACGTCGTTAGCATAGCCGCGAGACTTTGCGGCCCAAGATAGATTCATCATTTTGCAACATGAAAAAAACAATCACATCAAAGGAATGGCATGGATTGAAGCCGGTGCATCCAGCTTCAGCTACCTGAGCTTGGGTTGCTTAGATCAAACCGCAGAGTATGACAGTATGCCTGGATCCAGAGGGTATGCAAGCTGGACAGTTCAGAGCCCTCATTCTCGACCACACACAGCCACATCGCAGAATCGCAGACGGCAACTGGTCTTCGACACCTGACGATAGGAGCAGATGACCATGTCCCAATGCACAGAAGCGGCGTGGGGATGAGCTCAAACACGCCCAGGCTTTGAATCACTTGAACCAAGAAGCAAGATGGGCCGAGAACACCGCAAACTTCGCCTCAAGGAGGTTCGTGTGACGAACATGAGATCTCATCACCCGAAAGATTCCAAACCCGCCCAACAACTAGTTCACGGGTGTTCCAGACCATGGTTCCAACGACCATGCGCCACGTGGAACACGCGACAGAACCGGAGAAGCCCCGCAGTCGCTGGGTTCGAACGGAGTAACCCCAGACATAGACCAGCAATCCCTCCCGCTGGGATAACCTCAGACTTCTGCTCCATGGCTGGTCTTTCTCCTGAAGAACCTGAGCGGGCTGGTTGAGGCGAGAAAGATCGGGATGGCTGAGTGATGGCCAGGAAGATGGTGATGGCATGTGATGGCTGCATATACACCAGAGGGAGTTGGTTGGATGATGATTGATTTGTTGGTTTTGTTGGAAGTTTGGTTTATCGTGTCTTCTTTGCTTTATTGGTCAGTTAGGATTCTGTGTGATACTGACTTGGCCTATCTTGGTCCACAATGGATAGCTAAGTCACCTGAAAGGATCCTTGTTACAAAAGATAATAAAGACTTGTTTGAATATAGAGGATTATTCACGAAAAGTCACCAGGAATAAGAGGATTCCTTCTAAGACTTTTCTTCTGAATATTTTTCTTCTAAAGACTGTTCGTCTCGGGTTGGATCGCCTCCCGGTTGGATCGCCTGGACGGTCTTCTTTGATAGCCGCGGCGCGGCGTGCGTTTGGGGCGGTGGAGTATACATATCATCGCTGATGGAATGCGACGGAGCCTGATCTTGAGACAGACCCATTGAGTCAACATGCAGGATGCAGTGCAGTATTGCTGCAGGTTGGAGTGAGACTATGCAAGCTGGATTGCGCCACTTACCCAGAGGTCCAAACATGCTTGAAGACATTGTGCCTACAAATGAGCTTCATTGACTTCGAAGAAGCAAGCACGGCAAGCAGTATTGGACATCCATTGGGACCTACTTCTCCCTCACCAGGGCCGACAACAGGCTGTGAATCAGGTCGCTCCACCAGTCCCCATGGGAGCTCGGGAGCGGCATCCCGAACAGACGAGGAATCTGTTCCAGCCATAGCCCGGGGTCCCCAGGGTTTTGAGGTGCCATGACCCACAGTCATTGGAGGCCATCGGGATCTATTGTGACCCTCCGAGAAACGGGTCCGCGAGGCTGGCAGCATGCAGGTGGCATTTGAGGCGTGGTGGGGAGGGCTCATGGGATATGGGGACTCACGGGATGAGGTCTTTTTATATGTTTGTTTGGGTCATGGAAACGGCTTATTGGGGGCCACTGTCTTGGGGAAACCCTTCCAAAGACACGATTTTTTAAATGAAATTCAGAAACTAGGTCGGGTAAATCTCCTTCCCCGTTGTGCCTGTTGTATGAAAAACGCCATATTTCACACACCCACCGGAAGACCGCCGTTAAATGGTACAACGACCGCCGTTAAATGGTACATGGACAACGCACCCGTTCTTGACCCAGAACCCTTGCTTCTGGTGATGTTTTTTTCCGTGTGCATCAATCCTCTTCTGGGAAGTCTGGTTTTCCCGGTTCCGAAAAAGCAAATCCGGTTGCATTTGTTGACCTGAGAATCCGTGACGAACGCGCATCACCTGTTTTCTCGGAATCTGAGGGATCCTTGGTCAGTCCATGAAGATCACGGTGTATTTCGGATGGCACCTGTTGCAATGATTTGGGATGGTGCAACCGCATGGAGACGGGATTTGATAGATGTTCCCTGATTTTGCAGACAAATGCACTGGCGCGGTTCGCACATGTTCGCGTCACGCCGAGGCCGGAGATGCTGAGATCTCGCAGGTTCGCCTTTCCATGGGTACATGATGGCTTCATGATTATATCGAAAGGCGAATGGAAATCTAACTTGGGATGAAAGCATTAAACTATTAGCTATGTGGCGAACTTCACCAGTCAGTGGGGGGGCAAGTCCTGGACCCCCAACCGTCCGGAGCAAATGACCAAAAGGCGACGGTCTTCGTCCCGGTCGATGACCATTCCACTTCGTGCGTCATCTAGGTTACGGATCTCCAAGAAGAGCGCAAAGAAGGTCAGTGTCATGTAACAGCTTTCAGCGAGTTTGTAGCCCATTTTGGGGGGGATGTGTTTGGTGTTCCTAAACATGTACGGCGTGGGAATGTGTGGGTGACAATCGTTTGTAACATCACCAGAAGACTGATGGAGTTAGCTTTAGTCTTTAGTCATGAATGGAGAGTTGCGACCCTTCAAAACTTGAGGCATCTTTAAGCAACGGTTCTTCCTGGAATCGGGGTGAACCACCTGTGAGTAATTGTTCAAACAGAATCAGCACTGGCATCCAGCATCAACAAGGAAACAAGATGAAGCAAGCGGCACACGCGGCAAGAGACCCACATGGACCCTGAAACATGGCACCTTTTGGAAGACTACTTTCCACTACAGCCCAGTGGGTTTTCAGGTTCGTGGGTCTCGGTGGCCCAGGGTGTACCAGTCATCCTCAGTTCCTTGGAACCTGTTTCAGTGCCCCCAAGGCCTCCAGGATCGGCCGGACAGGTGGAGCGCAGTGACTCTCACCGTTCGAGGTCGCGGACGAGGAGCCGAGCCAGCGGAGCATTGATGGATTGAAAAAGCCAGCAGGGACCAGAAAGGATGCTCCGCTCAATAGGAACATGATGACAATGATGCGGTTTTTGGATGTTTTTGGCCGACTCTTTGTTTGCAAAAAGGATTGATAGCAAGAAAGATAGGCTCACGTAAAGTAAAGACTCGAGGGCCTTAAGCACAGTCCATCTCGAGCTAAGGTTTGGGAGTTTATTCCACAAAGGTTCCTTGTGCGGAACTTCTTGACTCCTTCCACGTTTTAAACATGCTCCCCTCCCTCCTACAGTAAGCAGTACGTATATTAATCATGCAAAAAGCTATCCAGTGCAAACGCTACACAAGTCTAGAGAGGTTGAGCAGCCCACCCCATATGTACCACTATGGGGTCCCACAAGGCCTCTCAACCTCTCTCTGTTGTCGGGTCCTTTGCCTCACTGAGATCCATGGAGCGGTCGCAACCAAAATCTCTCGCCTCGGCTCCAGGATTTTCCAACGAGGCAGTGGCAGCGTGGACTGTGGAAGCACAGACCTGGTTGTAATGCAGTATAGACAGCAGACCTGAGCAGAGGGCAAACTCGTTGTCATTGTCCTGCTTGAAGTTTCTATAATATGTTTGCCACCAGATCCTCAACCCGGTTGTTGGCCTACTCTGACTAAAGGTGACACATGTTGCACGCAACTTGTAGAAATCATCCCACTTTGCCACATCGTCTCGCATCACTGACATCCTGTGGTGCTTTACTTAAAACCATGTCAAAGACTCCTTTGTGCGCTTGGTCTCTTATGTGTGCTCTCACATGTGCTCTCTGATGTGTGCTCTCATGTGATGGGTCGCGACCCGGAGTGCGGAAGTCCGGGTCGCTTGCTGGGATCCAGTTTGAATTCATGTCCATCCGTAGGCGACTGGCAAGACCAATGGCTTAACAAGTGCCAAAAACATTAATAACCACCTCAGAGAACAACTACACCAGGCGCTTCCGTTCAAGGTGTCTATGTCCATAGTCTTATATAGAGGTGATGACTGGGGTGTCCAAACAACCACCGAACTTGGTTTCGGTCCTGGTACGTCCTGGTAGGTCCTGGTTTGCTCCCAATCCCCCGTCTGCTGTCCATCGTCCGCCGGATCCGCAGGGTGGATCACCCTTCGGCCGTAATTGGGCGGCGGGCATCCTCGAGACCTCGCCACCGCAGCTGGGGCAACGTCAGAGCGTCATGCGGAAGAACACCTGCGGGTGGTGACCGCAGCGTGGGTGTGTTGTGGACTCGGATCTTGGAACGGGATGCAACGTTGGGATGCGCGCCGTCAAGTGACATGGACCCCATCCCTGGTTCTAGCCATCCATGGTTTGCTAGCCTGAAGGATACCTGGCCAGGCCACTCTTGAATTGAATGCATATTCATGGATGCAAGATGCATTTTGCTACGAGTTCATGTGCCGTGCAGAATAGTTTTAACTGGTTTGATTGGAACGTGTACTGAACATACTGTACCCAGTACCCAGCTATGTTGGTACAGCGTTTATAGATTATAAATACAGGTTTAAACATGTGGGTGTTGATCGTTCTTTTGATCCATTTGAACAAGATTTTATGATGTGTTTGTACAAGTTGGACAAGTAGAAGATTCAAGACAATAAGTTTTGTTGTGTTGTTAGGTTTGTTGACAATGACCTGTAGGTGGAAAGCAACCAAACGACCGAACAACACCGCACAGTGAAGTGCAATCGCAGTTTCATCGATGTCCCAAATTTAGTTTTTTGGGATGGAAAGCAGAGAAGACATGAAGCATGTCCTCTTTTGATTCCAGCCACTGCTTGGCAAGATTTCTGAATTATCCCTCACCTTAGATCCATGAATAAATTTGCCATCCCTCCCTTGTCCTAGCAGTGGGTTGAGAGTCCATCCAAAAAGACAACATGGGGTGCCAGTGCCATCGCACCTCTGAAACCAATGTAACAGGTGCCAGCATTGTACCAGCGGCGGTGGTGGGTGGTGCTGGTGGTGCTGGTGCCGGTGCCGGTGCCGGTGGTGGTGGTGGTGGTGGTGGTGGTGGTGGTTGTAGTGCCGCTTTCCGGCGAATTTGGTCCATAGAAGCTGATGAAAACGTGGATCATGTAGCATTCCCTGGCATTCCCCACATGAGCTGTTGACAGCAAGCAGATTGAACTCTCCTCCCAACCTAACCTATTGATTATTATACTTGTAGTTCGTTTGTCGTAGTATATAAGTAAGCTGATCCGTTTCCAAAATTCCTGATTCGGAATTCATCACTTAGTCCAAGTGGTGGGTTGCTATCCATATCTATCCATCAAACACCACCGCCTTCCATCCGCTCCGAGAAAAACTCTTTCCCCCCTCTCCATCCGGCCACCGCCCTCAGTCCCAAGCTTGCAGAAAGACCACGAAGGCTGGGAGCGTCACATGGGCGTGTTGAGCCACAGCCACAGGTCGTTTGTTGCAAGCGGTGTCGCTTCCCAGACTAGTCATTCTGGGACTGGGACTGTATGTTTTTAGGGGAAGGGAGCAAAGGTCTAGCGCAACATGAGCCGCCGAGTTGAGAGCATAAGCGAGTTGGTTGAAACTACGCTTAGTTTTCACCGAGCAGCCACTGTGGGGGAGAGGAACAGGTGGACTCACTCCAAGACTCCAAGCATCTCCAAGCCCTAGTCATATGGTCAGAACTTGATGCCGCAATGTAATTGGGACAGATACGATATATATATATATATCCAACACGCAAGGATAGTCGCTAATTATTCGTCTTATAGGCGGGCGGCGGGAGATTGAGCTGAAGCAAAAAGGTTCGGGGGTATCATGTTCAAAAGGGGGGTGATGAACGCCTTGAGGGACGATATATTTTACTAAGTTTATCAACAGTCACGAATAGTTTTCCAAAAGTTGCGCAGAAATCAGGAACTCCGGACACATTGGCGTTGAAACAAGAGCATTTATACCAAATGGATCCTTGCCATTTATTATTACCCTGCCCGAAGGATGCAAACATATTGTCCAGCCAGAAATCCGCCGTCGCCTTCTTAAACCTGGCCTCCAGCCACACCCTGTCACAGGCGTGGCGTTGGCCTGCCAAACCGGTTCGGAGCCCCAACCAGTAAGACCAGTTGGTTTGAAGAAATCCAAAGTATCAGTCGGTTTAGTTGATGGAGTCGATAGAGCGTGGCTTGGCTTGGGCATAGCGGAAGTTGACCAAGTTACGGACCACAGACCACCTCCGATTTAGGACGGCTATTCAAGACCACCGCGGACGGGTGCGACCTTGAATCCAAGACGGACTCTTCCAACGGTGCGGAACCGATCACCGATGCCACAGGCTACTGTCACCCATGACGGAGGATGCTGAATGAGAGATCGAAGTCAACCATGGTCAACAGGTCATGCCAGGAAAAAAGATCGAAACATCATTTGATCTACATAATATGTGGTTTTCTCATTGGTGTTGTTTTCTGCAATTCGCAATGCTCACAAGAAGAACATTTGAAAGTCGACTCTTTCATTGGACAAAAAACTGGTTCGCCTTGTTTTGCGGTTTCTTTTTTTCGCACCCGGAAGGATTGGATCAACCCGAGAAAGCGATCATAAGAAGACATCGCGGTGGTTGTTTGTTGTTTGTATTCCTGTTCTTTTTGTTCGTTCTGTAGCTTGGGTCTTGAATCAGGTGTGTTTTGAGTCGGGCAATAGTCCAGGCTGATTTCCTTCTGAAAGTCACAGGGATCACAGCATTGGTTTGAGGAGACCATGAGCATTGATCAGCCCATGAGTAGACAGCGGTGGCTGGAGGTAACATGAGAATCCAATAGGTCCATCATATCCATGTTACTTGAAGAACACAAGCAGATACCCTCGACCTGTCCGCACGCGTCTGGACTTGCCCCGTTCTTCACACAGAACGGTGTGTACTGGAGGATGGTGTTTGGTAGGTGGACTCTTAGAAACATCCACTATAGAATGGTATGTACCATATTGTACCATGATGTACCCAAGTAATGCATTCTCTTCAACCGAGATGCAGAACAACGATTCCAGCCCGGATCACGACATGGAAGATTTGCTTTAATGGAAGAATGCTCCCAAACTACAGCATGTGCTGTATACGGTACCACAAGATAATGTTACACACTTATACATATACAGTACACATATATATATATTGTCTTGCTTTGGTTAGACTAGATTGGATGGACAGACAGATAGATAAAGATAGCTAGATAAAAGGCTATTACAATATGTGCGTGTATACACCACTAGGACAAAAGTGTTTCTTCTTGATGGTTCTAAAATGAACATAGGTGAAAATCCTTTGTAGAATTCTGCAAGGCATCTATTTCACCTGATACGGCCGAATTTCTTCCCTCCAAAGCCGTTTAAATGCTATACATGTTAGAAGACGGTGATAATTGACCGTCCCACAGTGGCCACGCAAAATGGACTTCTTAATTCAACCGTGGCTGATCCAAATAGATTTTGTAAGACCGAAAAGAACTTGCTTCCTCCTGATGTACATATATATACATAATTATATATACACTGTATCATTACATGAAATGAAGATGCAATCTTCGTCAATGAGTAAAAGAAGTGTGTCTCCAAATCTCACCTTAATGTCGAACGCCAAGTAATAAAACGGGAGTCTTTGCAAAAGTATTCCCACACCCTGAACTATTGGTGGGACTGATATAAGCTTTTGTTGTTGTTTTCGACCATAATGTGTTTTTGAGGTGTGTTTTGTCCATTGAGTTAATTTGACTGTGCTCTACTACTACTACTGCTACTACTACTACCACCATAACCACCACCACCACCATCACCACCACCACCACCGTTACCACCACTACCACGACTACGACTACTACTACTACTACTACTGCTACTACTACAACTACCACTACCCTTCTGCTGTTTGCTGAATTGATTAAACTCTGACCTGAAAGCCTTTTTCAATAGGCCTTATCAAAACTCATCGAATTATTCATTGTTCAAACAATGTTTCAAGGGGGTAGTGCAGTGCACTAGCTCAGGGGAAGTGAATTATAAGAACTGCTTAGTGGGTGCGAATAACGTGCCAACTTGGAGCCGTGGGAAAAATATCTAAGCTTCACTTTTCTATTCTTTTGCTATGACTGCCCTTTTAAATCATTGCGTAGCCTGTTCTGAGGAGTTGCTTGAACCCTGGAACTCCCACTACTACTACTACTACTCCTACTCCCACTACTACTACTACTACTACCACTACTACTACTACTACTACTACTACTACTACTACTACCACTACGACTACTACTACTACTACTACTACTACTACTACTACTACTACTACTACTACTACACTACTACTATTGCTACTACTACTATTGCTGCTATTACCATCACTATCACAATTTCCCAGCTATATAGTTTTGGTCAGCTTGACACTATTCACTCCCTCAATTGTTTGCAGGAGGGGGAGGGGGTTTTGCTATTCAAGATCCAACATGATGCCACACCTGCTTACCTTTGCTCACCGCTCACCTGCCCGGCCAAGGCTGCTGGGTGCCTTGGCGCTCCTGCGGGATCCACGCGAGTTGGACAGTGAAGGCGTCGCCTCGCATCGCGACCGAAGCTCGCAGCGTGGATAGGACGCTGGATGGTAGGCTGCGTACGGATTTGGGCTCAGATGGACCACTACTATGGCATCAAAGCGTCCATCCAGCTGTCCGATTTTGTGAAGCATATGGAGTAGAGTAGAAGAACAACATATTAATGACGATGAAAATAAAAGAACCATTGAGATTTTGTGAAGCAGCCTGGGCAGCGAAGTTTCTGAGCCGATGTCGAGAAATGACCGCGAAATGACCGTTTTTCTGCCGGTCGGCTCGCGAGACTCCACCGGTGGCAGTGGATCTCCGGTGGCCGGTGGTCTACCGTTCGTTCGTGCACGAGTCGACAGCAGATGATGCGATGGAGCAACGATCAGATGGTGCGGACGGTGCAGGTGGATGGCCTCTGATGCGATCCAGCGCAGCGTGACCGTTGGGGTGGACATCATTTGATCGTCAGCCGCGTGACCGGTGCTGCGTCGTGACTGTTTGGTCTCTTTGGTCTCTTGTCCCAGTGGTCCAACCGAAGGTCACCCACGTGCAGTACATGGTTTGAATCAACAGACACTATTAGATCTATTAGTTACATTTAGTTACCAGTTGCAGTACATTGCAAAACCTTCTGGAGCAAATGAATGAACACATTGTATTATTTGTCAATATTTTTCTACTGTTGCAGACTTGGTCTACTTGAGGGAGATGTCCTATTTTTGAACAAAGCAACAACTACATTGACGCCCAGAGATATCGGGGCCGTAATTGGGAACCCGCTGTCTACTGGAACTCATACATATGAGCAACCACTTTTATTCATTCAGCTGTCCTTCTTTCAAAGCCTCCGGGCATCCACGCTCCATGTATCAAACGTGGCAGGCGCCCACTCTTTTCTTTGCTCCAGCCTTCTCCCATTCTCCTTCTCCCAACCCCCTCTCCTCCAAACTGTGATTCGGCTTACGTATGCAAAAACCAGGTTCTATGGGTGTCCCACCATAAACTCGAGCTCCACCAGTCCACCATCCCAGCATCCCACCATAAACTCGAGCTCCTCTTAAGCCACGGTGCCCTCCACCCCGTGGCTTTTTGTCCCGGAGGACCGATCTGTGCCAAAAAGCATCGCAATGATCGCCTTGATCAGGTTGAAATCATGCACATACGTCTTTGCAGCTGCAACTCTGGGTGTATTTAAATAGGGACCTTCCTCTTCGCATCGAGGATAACTGTACACCTATCCCAACCTGTTTGAAGTCTCCTATCCAAACACAGATGTAACGCAGCAAAGACCGCGCTTACAAATTCATGCAACCACCGGAAGGGCTGGCTAACCTTCCAGATCCCTTTCCGAAATAGATGCTTTGCCCCAATAACCAGCCTCTCGAAATTTGACTGGACACCAACCACAGTTGAAGTGACTTGAGGTACATACTGTAATTAATAATTCGTGCAGCTATGTAGACACATCACATATGTATATATATATATGTGTGTGTACTACGATATACCTCCACTTTGTGCTCACTCCACTCACCAGTAGTAGAGAGCCATTAGACAGTTTCCAATACCCCAAGTACCCCCTGTAATACACGGGAAGGGATTTTCAGGGGATGCGTGCGACGTCTGTCGCCGTCCGCCAGTCGTGTTTTCCCAACTAATGGGTGGTCTAGGGGTCTTAGGTCTTTGGGAGATCTCTATATTTAAACCATTTTAAACCCAGACACTCCATGCATGCCATATATGCCTACATTGACCCCTCAAACCACCCCAATGTAGGCATATATGGCATTCATGGAGTGTCTGGGAAATACACCCCCATATGTTTTTGGGGTCCCAAGGGGGACCACTTGTCACCCGCCAGGCTTGGGCAAAGCGGCCACCGCCGCAGCACGCGAGGGCGCCCGAAAGTGGGGGTGGCGTGACACAGGCGACACGCTGCGGGTGAGACCAGTGGCCACTCTGAGTGAGTGGAGGTTCTTTTCTGTTTTTCAACTTTTCCTTGGTCACCTGCACGAATGGTTGACATCTTGGATTTGGAGTCGCGCTGGCACCAAGATGAGTTTGCAGGATGACGTTCCTTTGGGGTAGGTTGACCACACACCTGACGACAAGTTGGACAGGTAGATGAAGAGACATGGTGAAATGCGGGCTTTCACTTTGAAACTGATTGGCATTGGCCTTAAGTGGTTCCATGGAGCCTGGAGTTCGTCAATCACCTTGTTGGTTGGGTCTCGGAAGAGTTATATACATGGTGTAAAACAAAAGGGTTGAAGACGCATGAGTGTTTCAGAGGCGTTCACACATAGGGAAATATCTATGACATATGAAAAACAGATAGATCCACAGGCTGACCGACCACCAGTGAAATGTAGGTGGCTGGAAATATGCGCTGACAAAAAAGATGCGTGACAAGTCAGGCATTTACATATGTCACAGCTGCCAGGGAAAGAGTGTGGGATTTTTTTCGCACTCACTTTGTAAGTTTCAATCCAATCTCAGTTCCCACGTAAAGAAAACAAACAAATCCTCCCCAGCTTAGCCAAACGAGGTTGTTTCACATCATCATCGTCGTCGTCGTCGTCGTCGTCGCCGTCCTCCTCCTCATCATCATCATCGTCATCATCAATGTTCCTCCCCAGGGGAAGGTTTGGAGGAGGACGCCTGGTGGCAAGGCTTTACCGAGCGTACCAAGGCGGGGCACTCAGAAACTTCCACACTCATGTTGAAAGAACAATGTGCATCCTGCAGGCCATTGGCAGGTTGCAACCCAGGTTGGAGTCAGCCACTATGTAGATGTGTAGGCAACCAGCTGTAGATAGAATGTCGATGTTCCGTTTCTTGGCACAGTTGGATCCAATCCACCCCGACCATCCCTTAGCTCCGCGGCGTTCGGCCGAGCGGAGCTCCCCATAGAGGACACTTCGAATAGTTGCGCGCGGTGCATTTTTGCTGAGTTACACCATGTTACACCACAAAGAAGGCCTGAACATCTCAGGTATTCTTTTCCGCAAGCTGAAGATGATGAGAGTTTCCCCAGGCTGCGAAGCCTCAGGCAGTGAATGAATCGGTTTTAGGGATTTTTAGGGAACATCTGAAGCCAATGTTATTTTTTCCTAAAAACGGGTGGGACACTCCCCCTGTTCCCTTTCAACCAATATCTGGGAGGCAATCCTTCCACTCGACGAATAAACCTACATCGATGAGAAAGAATCGAGGACATCGTGGACACCTTGGCGATGCACGACGTGTCCTTGATACTCAACGGCATGGCTCGAGCGAGGTGGGATAGTGGGAAGTGGAGAGTGACGACCAGCGAGCTCGCTGGGAAGGTCTTAGGGGTGGGGGGCGATCTGTCGGGGTGGTGGTCCAGGTGATCGTGAGTCCACTCCCTTCGCATTGCGGGTGAAAGCTGCAGGTCTGCAGTCTGCGAGGATTGTTGGGACTGGTGCTCCCTCTGGGAGGAAACCGAAGGGTCTAGCCGCCGGGCGCCACCGGGCGCCCCAAACTCTTGCTTCCTCAGGAGGCGTCAGACATCCTTGGGCGCCAAGCAGATGATGTTCTGCATCCAAAAGTCGAATCTTCACTGGCCAAATCACCAGAGAAAAGTCTCGGCGTCTTGTCTGGGCAAAAACAAAAGTGATTGAGGCTCGATCTTTGGCCTTCGCATCCAGTGTCAAAAGGGTAGATGGCGGCAGGATTGAGGCCATACAAGAATAACCGAGATAGAATAGTGTTACTGTTACTGTTGATGCATGGACCAAATCATGCGCCAGCTGGATACCAGAGGGTAGCCCTTTTGTATTATTGTTATTATTATTGTGTGTGAAGTAATATGGTTGAGTAGTCACAAGATGTCGCAGCTTGTGCAGTTGTCTTGCTGATGAGTCTGCCACGTGCAGATCTCAGTTCTTTCGAGCTACATACTTCCTTCTATTCTTCCAATGTGACAAAGGGCATTGCCACAAGACATCAGAACCAGGCGCATTCGGCCTAGACTCTGGAGCTGAAATGACTGGCCGGCCCGGACCATCGGCACGGAGGGCTGATGGCATACCACCATCAAGCCCCAAAACCGGGCTGAGGGCTGAGGGCTGCGGAATCCTGCGTCAATATGTAGCAGCTTGAGTAGCTAGTGGCCTAATGGCTTACTCCTCACTTAATTTCAGTACAGAAGTAGGAGCGGGCTGAAATGAAAACAACGCATGTTATACTGCAATCATATTTGCAACATAGTTCTTCCAGGGCCGGGCCGGGCCGGGGTTTCATTTGTTGGGGTTCATATCACTGCTGGCGCCGGACGTCTCGGGTTACCAAACGGGCCTCAAGACGTCTCGGGTCTCAAGACTTGACGGTTTCGGCGCCGGCAGGCGCCTGGACAAAGATTTGGTCGCTTGGACGACTGATAGGGCCAGGGAGATGGCTGGGGAGGAGGCAGGAGGTATGGCTGAACGGCAACACAGAACCTTTCTCTTCCCATGGCGACGCAGGGTGATTCGGTGGGAAACTTTGGCTCTATCTGGTGGGGAAGGGCTACGGCTTTCTTCTGTTGGGGGCTGGGGGAAGGCATTTGTGTCTGCAAGGCTCTCACATAGAACTTGAGGTCCTAATATATGAGGTAAGGTAAGGCCCAGGCGGTTGTAGGGGGCCATTATGTTGCATGGTAGCTGCCCTAATTGATCATGTGTCATGGGAAACCACTAGCGAATACTGTTTCTAAACGTCCAACAGCAGCAACATCAAAGGTAGGACAATTCCCTATCAATATCCTTTGGAAAGGCAAGGACAGTTACTTCTGGGGGGTGGTGATGAGTGTGAAACAAGAACAGCTAGCTTAGAAATGGTTTAAACCGTTACTATATGCTTTATGTTATTTCCTGGGTATCTGAGGGAGCTAGACACTGTCAGGGTAGAGTTGTGCTGGCAGACATGGACTGACAAATTTCCTGATCTGGACCATGCTGACTTGGCCTACAATCAAATATATAACTTTTGGGGGTTGAGTCAAGATAGACCTGAAAAATGTGCAGTGATTTTGAGAAACAGTTGAATCCAACTTGCAGAGTGCAAGCCAATGCGGTTGTTTTCGAAGTTGACAGATGGCTTTCAAGCAACCTATCTATTGTGACTTAGATATCCTGGTTTGCTTTGCAGGATTGATGCCTTCAGGTGTATATAGTTGTACCGTCAGGCACATTCACATGGTTTGCAAGAATCCTGTGGTTTTGAGCCTTGAGGCTTCACAGTGTTGAACACCAGCGCTGTCTCCGACAAGTGAAACTGCCCCACAAATGAAACTCCTGAGCCCGCTCTTTCGCAGCTTCTCAGTGCCTCCAACTTCCCAAGCCCTCGTCGCTTCATTCTGTGGGCCCTTCCGAAAGCCTTTCGGTCGCACAGTCAGGTCGCACTGTTGATCCCGCGAATTTGCAGCAACTTGGTGTGAGGCCTCAGATACAGATGGAGCCGCAGGAGTTTGGCTCAACAGTGTCAACCGGACTTCCAATGGAGCAATGACTGGCAAGTTGGGTTCGGACTGCAGCGATTTCCGAATTCAGAAATGTAGGACATGTATAGCTATAATCGCATATACGATCATATACACATACAGTAGAAATGACACACATATTGCTTTGAGGGACCACAAAATGATACAACATGTTTAAATAATGTTAAATGTATTGATTGGAGAGGGTGCGGCAGGCACTCCAACAGTGTGACCTGACCGGAAAAACCTAAAACCTTGTTTGCCAACTTTTCACCAGCAAGAAAATGACGTCACCCAAGCATAGGGTCAACCAAATATTCCTTGTTTTAGATGTGTAATTCTAGTTGATCGATCAATTTGTAAATGCAGAATTCTGCAGAAAATTGTGGTTTGCGGGGCGTATCTCATTGGATTGTGATTAATGTCAACTCAGGATTCATAAACCTCCCTTAGTTAATCCAATCCCAAACAGCCTTGAAAATGCATCCAAATTGAACATATTATTGGTGGCGAATTTCCTCCTGAATGAGGTTGGTGGGTGCTAGAACCCCCCTGGTTAATCCGAGCCCCACAACCAGGTCAAGTCTACTACCACCACTACTACCACTACTACTACTACTACCACCACCACCACTACTACTACCACGACTATGACTACGACTACTACTACCACTACCACTACGACTACTACTACTACTACTAGTACTACCGCTACCACCACCACCACCACCACCACCACCACCACTACTACTACTACGACTACCACTACGACTACTACTACTACTACGACTACTACTACTACTACTACTACTACTACTACTACTACTACCTTTTAGCAGCTTATTCAAGGGGAGTGGACCTCATGCATGGTACCTCAGACCTTCTTGACCTTTTTAGGGGGTCATTCATCCAGGGTTGACATAACAAAAGCTTCGCGTGCGTGGCTTGAATGCGTGGGTTCATTATGCGTGTTTTTCATTTGCCATCATAAGCGTGGTTCACCGCCGCTGATGCGTAGAGTGCTTACATGAAAAGTAAGTGTTGCATCCGAATTTCACTCAGGCAAATGTACTCGACTGATTTAACCCAGTGTGTCCCAAAACCATTTGACTGAGTAGTTGGACTGCAGTCTCAAGTTAGGCTGGGCTTTCAGTATCCTCCAACCTATCCAGAATTCAGTCCATCTATAATCCATTTCTGAAACTTCCACGGTGTCATGTTTGGTTCCACCGTTGCTACCTATACAAACAACACTTCCGATCGAAGCCCCGCTTTCCTTTCCATCAAATGTTGTTTGTTAAAAATGTCTTTCCTGGTCGAGGTCTATCTCACGTCAGCCCACCTGGCGATGCTGTCCAGTTCGATCGCCAAGGCAGATGATGCAGATGGGGATTGGCATTGGTTTTTCACTACGGCCAAGCTTCAGAGATTCCTTTGTAGCCGTCAGTTGTGAATCATGAGTAAGAATTATACCGCACCCAAAAACCATAGTGATATAGAATCATAATCTGCAACATCAGTTACTTAGCAACTTAGGTATTTTGATCCCTTGGATTCACAAATTTGCCTAAAAATCCAACACGGACACCCTTTGGCAACCCAGCCGTCAGGTTTCACCTATGGCTGATTATTGAGTAATTGTTTCACTTGAAAAAAAAACTAACCAGTGTGAATAGAGGTGAGCTATTGATGATATTTTGCCTTTGAATTAGGGACTACGTCCTGGAGCGTTTGGAAGTCCTGGTGTTCTGTCTATTTGGAATAACATGGAATAACTTAACCATGAAAAACCGCTTGTGGAAGTGTTTTTTTCATGGCCCTTTCAATTGCCACCGCTAGTGAAAAACCGGTCCATTCCGGTCCATCGGTCGATTGTTCGTTCACACCGGTCGTGGCCGTCGATAGGCCGAAGTGAACAGCCCACAGTTCTCTTCCTTGCTCACGCGGGAACTCAAGGCACTGAGCGTTCCAACGGTGGACGTTGGGTTCGAAAGGTCTGGGCTTCCTGGACAAAAAAGGTCTGGAAACTGAGGGAGTGGTCACAAACCAACATGGGTGATTTTCCATTTATATGGTGATAATGATATGTTAATCATGGGTTTTCTGGATTGTGAGGGCAAATTGTTGTCGAAGGCCAGGAAGCCGAGTAAGCTGAGTTGGGGTCTTTTGTCCAGTGGTCCTTGACCCACTGACCCAAGCGAGTGGGGAGAGATGTTGCGAGTTCTAAACGATCTGAGTTGCTTGGGTCAGGAAAGGTGTCTTCAAATCGTCTTGGAGACGTAGTTCGTTGTGATAGCATGTTTATAGCCAGTACATCTGCAGGAGATGGATGCTATTTCGCCCGCCCCATGTCAATCTACACACCCACATAGCCATCCATTTGTTCAAGTCAGCGGACCTCGCTCAGCGTTCGGTCGGCCTCTCAAAGGCCTTTGAGGAACCTTAACACAGTGATGTACATAGACATGGGTCAGTCAGTCGGCACGAGGTGCTCACCAAATCAGATTCTTCCAGGATGCCATTGGCTCAAATGTTCATAACTTGAAAGGAACCTGATTGACAGAGACCCAAATCAGGTGTCCGTCCATCCCCTTCAATGAAGCGGAGTGAGGGCGTCAAAATGTGCTGTTCAGTTCAAGTCTTGGAATGCAGTCAGACCTGGCTACAAATGAGACCCCTGCAGACCACCTATGAAACTAGATCAAAAAGAACAAAAAGGATCAGCCTTTTAGTCTACAGTACTTCAATCACCCGCAATGTATTGGCCTTGCGAAGAGGCCCCTTTCTTCTTGGGGAACACACGGTTGTATTTGGATGCTGGAACAGTTGTGATTCCTTGCTTAGATACTTGTTCGCTAAAGTCATAGCAGTCAATAGCGGTCGTTGCATTTCAATGAATACGAGCCATTATGAGCCTGCCTTTGTTCCCTTCAGGCCTTGTTTCCTTTTCCTAAGTGACCGGCTGAGTGTTTTCCTACATCGGAGCGATCAACAGACCCGCATAGACCCACATAGACCCAAACTACCCACCGTCCTTCAGTCGTTCGCAGCGGTTGACTTCGCGGCGAAGCGGGGACTTTGCGGCGCCCATGCGGTTCATTGTCTACCTGTTCTGGAGATGGGTCACTGGCTCTTCAGTGGTGGGGCGTGTTTTTTTTTGCAGATGAACATGTCCATGACGTGAGCTGGTTCATTGGGAGGTGTTCGAGGATCCCCAGGGAGAGGCAATGTGCGCGGTGAAGCACAAATCCCAACATGTAATTGGACCTATAATCATAAATACATGCATAACTAATATGCTTATTATATGCATGTACATATATATATAGAGAGATCCTCTAATCTGCTGAGCTCGTATGTTGCACTCGATAGTTGACAGGCACAGGGTACTGTCAGACTAAGAGAATTCAGAATTTCCAATGCTGTTGGACTTGGCCCCGATGGGCCAGCGATACTTTGCATCACTTGTTTCTCTTTGCCAAAGAATTCCGGCTCACATGTCCGGTCACAGGGGTCGTTTAGACAGTGCTCTCCGGTCTGTGGGAGCTCACACCGACCTCCCCAAGTGAAGGAATCGAACCGCCAAGAATACAGGCAAGGAGTAAAACGTGATGCTTATTCAAACCTTGAAGATCATGGGAGTATAAACGACCCTTATTCTCCCGATAGAAAGAAGAGAATGGTTTGTTGTGCTTGGGTTCGAAAGGGCAGTTGTGGGTGTTGACGAAGAACCACGTTGGTTTTGCGGGCATCATCCTTCACTCGGTGCGTAAGGGCCAGCCTTGGTTTAAAAGTGCACTAGCTTGACGCGTCAAAACCAGTCAAACAAATTAAACAAAGTAAAACATGACCCATCGGTATGAGTTCCTCTCCCAGTTGGTTGACTGTTTTGGGGCGGGGCTGCAGGCGAGAAAGATCTTGCAATACCTCAATGCCAGCGACTACATTGCTGGGACCCTGGCGATTTCAGCAGCTTGGTTAAAATTACGTGTTGACTGAGAGGATCTGAGAGGTAAGACAGAAGATGGATGTTTTTCCAATCCAAACCGGCCCTGGCCAGTTTTGGTCCATGGTTTTTCTAGTGATGTTTGGATGTTCCCAAACTTTACCCTTTATCTCGGCTATCATGAAAGTGGATGGGTTGGCCCTTCCAAGAAGGAATTCTCTAAAGGAGTTGGGGTGTTCATACCAAACCATGATTCTTGGATGGAGGGTGTGCAAACAACGCCTGGATTCCAGAGCTCATCGATCTCCGCGTACTATAGCTTTGGGAGTGTAAAATCAAGGCTGGCGTCTTGGGATTCCGCAGCTTATTTCCAAGCACCTCTTGGTGGAACAGCCTGGGTTCTCGTAGCCAAGTGAGCCGCAGTCCAAGTGTCATGGCTTTCGACTCAGTTTAATAATTTACCAGAAAAGCATCAAAGACATGTCCACCATGTTTCAGCGGTCTGCTAGTAGTATCCTGTGCGCATACCCTTTCCGCACTGTTTCGACTAAGAACTTCAAAATTGAGCCCTCAGCAAAGCTGTTTCAACATGCGCATGTTTAAAACATTTTAAAACCAAACTTCATCTGCCTGCACTCAGTAGCTCGAGTCAGCCAAAACAAGTACTTGCCAACCCACCATTCGCCAATACCGGCGTGATCCAATCCACCGCAGCTCCACTCGGGCGATCCGCTCGCAGCTCGCAGCTGCGATCTCGCAGCTCCGCTCGGTCTGAGGCCATGGGCGTCTTTCGGGATGCCTCGCAACATCTCATGAAGATGCTCTGCCACGCGGAAGAGACGACCGACCGCGGTGGGACGCGCGAGGAACGGCGCTCCGAATCGTCCCAACTTCAGGGGCCTAAACAACGAATCGGCCAAACAGGGCGGAATCGGGGACCGGTACGAGCGAACTCGCGAGTGGCGAAAGCAGGACATTCAGTGTGGCCCCCCAAAGACCAAAAACAGTTTGGACCGCTGGAGATGAGGACAGTGAGTGAACCCCATTCCGGGGTCAGTTCAAAACGAAGAAGAACGATCCAGGAATCCAGGAGCAAGACTAAGTGGTGTTCTTCGAGGGATTTCAGTTGCTTCATCAGATTTGGATTCAGGGATTCAGCAGCAGGGGGGTTGGACTTTAAAAACAGGTGCGGGACTACGGAGCCAGCACCAGCACGGAGCCAGCACCGGTTCGGTTTGCCCTAGGTGACTGGGCTGTGCGCAGGCTTTGGGCCTCCGTGCGGCTGCAGGAGAAGGAGACTCCAGTGAAGTGAAGGAAGAGGGCATAAGAGGGCCCAAAGGATTTAGTTGCTCAACAGCCTGGTGGTTCCCAAGTGATTCCCAAGTTCCATGGTACTTTTAAACTCTTGAAGATTCTTGAGGATAAATTTGCTTACTATCCAATTTGAGCGGGCTCTCTACCCAGGAGGCTTACATAGTGGTGTCTCTGACAAGAAGGCGTGTGTGATCTTTCATTTTGTGAACTGCGCCCACCAAACTTCAAACCCGCAATGCTGTCCCTGGCAGGATCCATAAGCCATCATAAGCCTCAGCCCTTTGTACCTACTGTAGCAGGGCCAACCAAGTGATCTGTAAAAAAATCCTGCAACACTGGGAAATCACCTGACACAAACGCAATCTCGTGTTTTCACTGTTCCATCGATTTGCAGGGATTTTCTTGGGGGTCCTCGTCCGTTCGTTGAACGTTGCTGCTCTTTTTCCCACCAGTTCAACGGGAAACCGCGGTTCCCGGCACAGGATGCTGACCTGGTGATGGCCTGGCTGCGCGAACGGCCCGAGGTCAACGACACGGCCAAGCTCTGGCTCTACGCCCGGCGCGGGGAGGGCAAGAGCACCAGCAGCTCGAAACGGCACGTGTCGCGTTGGTGATGAGGCCAAAGGAATGTGGGAAGAAGTGCTTTGCTGATCTATATAATTGATTATTCATGATGGCTCAAATAACAAGCCCGGACTTGGACTGTAAACTTCTTCATAGGTTTTGGGGGTTTATGGGGGGTTATTAATCAAGACATTCTACATTGGGATGCAAGTAGGATGTAATTGTGAAGGATGTATGTTGGTGATTTGTAGCCAGGTGCGGTGCTCCAAGTGACCAAGAAGTTGTTTGATAAAGAGCTTGCAACTGTCATTTGTATGGCACTCAGGTTCGTTTGTGATCCCTGATGCTTGGGCATTGAGTGCTCTGTAGGAATTGTCCTGCGTAGCTTTGTTTCTGGCGACAGGTCAGAGGATATAGTATAGTCCACAAGAAAAGAGCAGGAATTTATCTTGGGAGAACAAGGAGCCCTTCAAGTTAAGTAGATATGGTATACTGACTGTAATTAATATATATATATATATTATTATATATATATAAGTAATCTTGTCGGGCATGGCAGTGTCAGGCCTGGTCTTTGCGACCCAGGCTTTACGAAATACTGTAGATGAACAGATACTTGGGGAAAACACCCCAAACAGGTTCTTCAACAACCAGTATGATTGTCATCGATTGTCCTAGACCTCAGACGTCACACATAAATCTTTCTTGTGAAACCAGTATTTTTGTTTGGTAGATTTACGGTAAGTCGATGTCAAGAACTTGTTGCCAAAGGACTTTGCATCCTAAGCTTGACATTTACATATGTTGATAAAGTATCTTAGATATTCAAATTATTCAATGACTTGTTGCATTCTTGTGGCACGCCAGCTCAATGCAGTACTCCATGTATACCTGTTCTTTGGGCTTTATCCAGCGTATCCAGCCACCCCTTTAAGCACTGAGGCTACGAGTACGAGCCAGAGCTTTCCGTGACCAGTCGCATCCGGCAGCCCGGCAGATGCGAATGGTGAGCCCCTATCGTTTGATCATGTTCGATTCATGTTTGATCGAAGCCGCAGTGTGTGTTTTTTTTGGGGGAAACGAAAGAAAAAGTATATCATATTATATCATTTGTTTTTAGAATCACGGCGAGTTTGATAGTTTTGTTAACAGCTATATATGGGCTAGTCAAAAGGATGGGCGATGTGTATCAATTGAATGGTTTACTGTAATTCAGAGAGCATGAAGACTCACTATGTAGACGGATCATCGGATTGGCACGCATGTCGGTGAGGTTGCTCGTTGTAGACACAGTATTGTTCGCGTCATTTGAATCTCTGAAGGTTTTGTCCTCGTCGCAGGGTTTGGGAGTCATGTTCTGTTCAACTGTGCACATTCCTCTTCCATGAGCCTGTGAAGATGCTCTTCAGGTGTCTAGTTTGTCCCGAACCCTGAAGTGTTTGTACCATCCCAAAACTTGGAGCTGGTGTTACTCTATCAACGCTGGTCCTTTTTGTCCACAGAAGTCATTGGGATTCGCTCTCAATCCTCAGCCATTGGCAAGGTGCACGAGGAATGGACGCAGCCAGTGGATTTGGATCACCCGGGACGATCGCGACAGTGATGGGAAGAAGGCCAGTTGCCAGCCATGTGCGGGAAGATCTCCACGTCGGACAGCATCCCCCTAGCGATGCACTTGTTTCTACTAGCTTCTTGTTACTACTAGTAAGGCACTTGTTACTAGTAGCAATGCACTTGTTTCTACCCCTTAAAAAATGGTTGACCTGGTGTTGTAGTCTAAAGTTAGTAAAACGGTTTCATCGAATCACAGGGATCCTTTGACCTTCCAACATGGACCATGGGTTTCTTTCGACAGCCGTGCCCACCGGCCCCAACCCCCGTTTCGACTGCCCAGGCCACCGTGTCGTTCTTGGGCCGTGACAAGGAGCGGGACCGAAGGTATGGGACCGGAGTGTGTTTTCGGCAGTTACGTGTGCGATGGACGAAACCAGAGGGGGAGCAGTGCAGTTGACACTTTAAGGTTTGAAAGAGGTAAAGTCATTGAAAGCTCTGAGACCTGACCTGAGAGAGCAAGTATCCTCAGATATCTTAATCGATAGAACATGATAGAACACTTTTTGGCGTGAAAGTACTAGTACTAGTGGTAGTAGTAGTTGTTGTTGGTTTAATGGTTGTAGTAGGAGTAGTCTTGGTAGTGGTAGTAAGTAGGATGTAGGAATTTGGAAGTTGGAAGTTGGAAGTAGGAGTAGGGCCAGTAGTAGTAGTAGTACTACTACTACTAGTAGAAGAGTAGGAGTTGGAGTAGGAGTAAGTAGTGGAGTAGGAGTAGGAGTCGGAGTCGGAGTCGGAGTAGTAGTATTAGCAGCAGCAGTAGTAGTAGTAGTAGAAGTAGTAGTAGTAGTAGTCGTCGTCGTCGTCGGCTTAGTAGTCGTACTATAGTATCAGTTACTAATTCATAAAATCGATCTATGTCATGTGGTATATTGTGCGACGTGTAGCACATGCAAATGTACGACAGTGGCCTCGAGAGCCTTAACATGTTGTGTGGTAAGGAATCTAAAGACCTAGGACCTAGAGATTGCAAAGCTGATTCCCTTTTGTCGCATCCAGGTTCAACTAGCAGCGTTTCCTGTGAAACAAATTGGTTGTATGATTGCAGCCTCAATTGCCTCACATGTGTTTCTGTGCTACGCTGATTTGTGCTACGCCAACCCCACGGAAGGCCCTGCTCGAAAGCATCCTGGAAGAAGGAAGAGAGATCCAACGACAGAAGCGCGAGCGGCTTGTCCAGGTTTGATGTGACTTTTGACCCACAAATACCTACAGACTACAGATAGATACAGGTTTAATCAGGTTTATAGGTTATTTTGATGTGCTTTGTGTGTAAATATATAGTTGTAAACACCTAACTATACAGTGTTATATATATACAGGTGTAAATACATTTGTAAATACTAATTGATGGGGTTCTTTACATCCAATGTGTTCTTAGGGAGCAGCTAGGTAGGTGAAAAGAAAAACCATCGTAACATGTATGACCATGTATGACTAGAATAACACATGTGTGGGCCAAGATGTTCAGCGGCTCTTTGGACCCTGTGTAGCCGCATATGGATGCTTGGAAGGTGTAACCCGCAGTGTTAGAACCACTTCTTAGAATCTGTCGGAAATTGGAGGCTGGGCGATGAATTGTAGCTAGTTAGCCACAGGCAAAGTCTTAGCCTTTAGTATTCATATGTATTTATGTAAAGCTGGCCCTAAGGACCGAGTGAGAATTTGCACAGGGCTTCCAAAACGAAACCAACGAAACCGCGGAAAACCAAACACGAAGCTTAATACCAGATAGGACTAACCCATTTTTTGTATATTCGAATGTCACTGAGTACCTACACAGGTTGCCTTTCTGATTCGGTTCCGATTCCACCCTCACGTTCGCGCCTTAAGCGGGAAAGACGGAAAAAAGAGATCCGATGTCTCACGAATGCCTCGGGTTCATTTCGAAAATTCTGGTATCAAGACTGGTTTCCAGTCAGCTGAAATCCAACAGCACCCATCCAATTAGAAGGAGATCACCTTTGGTTTGCTCAACAGAACCTAGCAGTCAGACGACTTCCTGGTTGTTGATGGAAGATGCACATGGGGACAGCTCGACAAGTCTCAAACGATACATTTAACGATATATAAAGGATACTAAAAGTGTTTGTCATGTTAGAACGTTTTTCAGGACTTCGATTTCTATCTACAGCAAGTCTGTTACTGCCTTCCCTTGGTCCCAGGAAATTCCTCACAGTGGTTCAGGTGCGGGACGTTGAACGACGTGTGCGGTCACTCCCTCAAAAAGACACGGTCGCAGCATGCTGGCCGCAGCAAAACTGGAAAAACACCTGCGACCAAAATTGTTTGAGGGCTTTTGAGACCAACTCCTTTGTCCGTTTTCCTCTCCGGGTGGGATTACTTATTTATAAATTAAAGATTACAAAGCCCAGGGATCGGAAAGGGCTCCCTTTTCTCGGGCCAAGCAAGGTCTTTTTGGTGACATCAAACTTGTAAGGCCATTTTAAAGTGTTCACCAAGAAATCAACATAAATAAACTTGCTGTATATAAATCAACTTGGACGGAAATGATTACATGCTTGCGATTTCCAGACATTCTCCAAATCACGGACCCCGCATGGAGAAGAATTCGGACCTTCTCCAACAAAAGCACAGCTGGAGCCACAGATGCGTTAAAGCATAACATAACCTTGTATGGTGCTGGCAACAGCTTCATTCACCGATCCAAAGGAGGTTGGGAACGTCTTCCCGATACGTCTCCCGCCGCCTGCGGGGAGCCTCCGTCGGCCCGCCTCCGCCGGCATGTCGATCTTCCTGGGAAACCCAGTGTCAGAAACGCATGGTTGTTCCATCACTATTTATACAGAGACCAAATGGCCTAAGGGGTCGAGTGGTCTATTTTCCTTCTTCCAAGGGATCTTTGGGGGGTGTCCTCATTCTAATACACATCCAAATGGTTGTTCCATGTTGTTCCGGCAATTGTCCGATCATCCTTTGCATTATGAAGTGGGGACTGCAGAGTTCTGAACTGTTTCTGCTTGGGACTGGGCTTTGAGCCCGGTTCATGTCCCACTAGTCTATTTTTTACCTGCATTCTCGTGCGCTACACCGGCCTGACTGGCGGGTATGTGGTCGGCAGCACCGTGGCACCAGCGGAGCTACATATGTCATCCGCTGGTCGTCTCACTTGTGAAGCCATCCATCACTGCGCGGCTTCACGGGCATGTTTGTTGGTGATGAAGACACGTTGTTTGTTCTTAGCAGAATTCAAGATGTCGGAAGATCCAGTGGCCGCAGAGCACCTACTGTATCAACAACAGGATCCAGGGTAGTTTCTCCTTGTTGCAAATCCTCTTGTCCTCGCACATGTCCGCCCAAATGTTTGGAGGTCTATGACTTTGGAAAGGAGCATGGCTTGAATTGGCTACACCCTCAGGAGCGAAGAAGACGAGCTGCTCGAATCGTTTCTCTTGTGTGAGAAGACCCTCTGGTGGTCTGGTCTGCCGGATGTAGCAATGGCAAGGGAACATTATGTGCACTGAGACCAAGGCCCGAGCTTTGCATCGAATACCAGGAACTAGGAGATCCTTTCCTACTGAAAGGTGAATATTTTTGTTCTATCGAAAGTTCATAACTTGATTAGAGGGCGGCGCTTGTTTCTAGACAGATACACAACCTGACAGCATTAGCATCCACCATCAACACGCGTCCCGAGCAAGCCAGCCAGGCCCTCTTGATGGCAGCATGCTCCAGTTGAATTGAATGAGTCCCCTACTCTCAACCAGAAAGAGTCAACCACCTTGCATATTCAAGGTCGGTTCAAGGTGATCGTTGCGTGTTCCATCCTGTTTTATTTGGAAATCCTTCAGAATGTAATCATCTGTACAATGATACAATCTACGTCGATTCATTTATTATGCATTGATCAACTCAACCTTTTGGCCCAATTCCTGGCCAAAAGCCCCCCAAAGCCCGATGCCTCCGGCCGAGACAGCGGTCGTCTTCCGCCAGGACAAGGACCGGAAACAGCCGGGCCGCTCGATTTCCTCGGTGGTCTTGCCCAGACACAACGCGCAGAGCAGCATGGACCAGGCTGAGGCGATCCAATCACTCCCATCATTGCCGGTGGTGCTTGGAGGTGTGAGTATTACTGGTAGAAGATTGATGAAGATGGAGATCTTAAAGATCCCCGGTTACAAACTAGAATGTCTGTGGTGTGGCATCTCCTTGATGCCAAAAAATGGACTGATGTGTTGGAATCCCATCTAGTGATCAACATGCAAGACATTGTAGCCGTATTGTAGCCTTTAATTCAGTATGCATCCGAACATGAGAGAACCTGATGGACACTGGGCCTTTTATCGATTTGTTTGATCAATCATTCTACATCAACTACAGTATGTTTTCAACTTGTTGGGAACTGTTGTGTGGTTTCTCCATATTCCACGAGCCCATGCAACGAAATGCGTCAAAATGATCATGGAAAGTGAAGCAGGAAGTCTCATCCGAGCGAACAAGGCAAGCAGCCCTGCCAAACAGTTTCGCAATCCGAGACACTCACATCCAGGCCTTGTTGGAGGATGCCCGGGAGTTTCTGGCCTCCGAGGCCTGGTATACGGAGCGTGGCTCGGCGGCGCATTGGTTTCTTCCGGCTTCATAGCTTGGCCATGTGGTGTTTGGAGGTTCCATGACTGGTGATGCCAGCTGCCTCCGCTGCCTCTCGGGGAGAGCTTTTCCACGAAGGTTCTGCATGCGCCAGCTAAGCGCAAGCTGCAACAGAGTTTTCTTCCACTGGGCGTGTGACTCAAAAGATCTCAACATGGTACAAGGCTTTCGAAGGTAGTAAGGCATAGTATACGGCTTATAAAACCACACCTCCATGAAAACTCATGGGCTAGCGGCTTGGGACGTTTCAACTTCACCTCCGAGATCGATCGCTCTTTGCTAGTAAGGCTTACGGAGCCCCGTTCGTAGCGTCCGATCGCTCCGTTCGTAGCGATGCCCTTTGTTACTAGTAGCACATATATATACTAGGCCCAGATGAGATGGGACTTGTAAAATGTACGTCGCCAACCACCAGTCCTATCTCATCAGCGTGCAACCATGTTTTTAGAGCTTCCACAAATCCCATCTCATCAGGGAAATCAAGCAAAACTATGCAAAGAGAGAATCACTAGAGATCACTCCAGGTGATCCGAGGCCTTGCATTGTTTGGGGGTGATGAGGTGGTGTCATGGGAGTTGTGTCATGTTTGTGGGAGCTTCATGCCAGGGCATCTGGCCCATCTGGCTGAGCTCGTAAATCCAAAGTGCTACTGCAAAAACAAGTTTCAGTGGCACGTACAAGTGCTTAAAGCGCAAACTGACTTGAAGAACACAGCAGAAGGCACGGGCAGGGAAAGAACAGAGCTTACTTCTTTCTATCTGCTGCATGCAAGGTTTGATGATTTGCTTTGTTTACGATAAATACTTGGGACATATGAAAATCACATTTGCCAGGACACTTCAGCAGCTACCCCCACCCCCCACCCCCCCAAAAAAAAACATGTCCACAACCCACAACTCCTATCTCATTGCAATTTGTCTATGGAAGACGCCTGTATTTTGCACATGTGAGATAGGACTAGTGGCCCCAGAGTCCCAACTCATTTTGGGGCACTAGTCCTATCTCTTCTCAGCCTAGTATAGTAGTTTCTTGCTTCTAGTATCGATGGCCTCCACCTAGTAGCTTCTACTGGATAAGGGTGGCACGTCATCCTGAGGAGTAAGGAATACTGCTACTTCTACAGGGGTGGTAAATTTGCCTCATTCCCTACTTTTTCGTCGCAGGAAGGGTCTTTGAACGAAGAGCGGCAGAAACGCTGCCTCGATCCGCAAATTGAGTTACGAAAACGGCGCTAACAGCGAACAGCTACAGAATGGTTTGGAGCAAGGCACTTTGAAGCTCATGTGGCTCATTTCACCCGACGCCCTAACTCACCCTGGTACGGAACGCCCTACCAGCTCAGGGTGAGTCTATGCTGGTCGCCTCTGTGGTCAACCAGGGTCCCACGGTCTCCACAGACCACCCACCGGAACCATCACCCGAGGTGGAATCCCCTACCGCAGGGGCTACTTGCTCTATGGCGTGCCGGGCGGTGGTCGCTGGACCAAACAAGTTAGACTGCCTCCGGCCATCCTGGTGCTGCGTCACCCCGGTGGGGGGGGAACTAGTTTGGATCCAATATGATCCAATATTCCGCCGGCTCTAATTGATCTCCAATTGATTGATCTAATGATTCTTCGTAACCGGATGATTAAAATTAGTTGATCCTCTCACCCAAATCTCCGGAGACGATATCTGACTGGCCGCTCTGGGCCCCAAACACACGCGTGAGAATTCAGCATGTGGTCTTTCTGGGCCGGTTGAGTCCCGACACTCTGGGGTTCTCAAAGAAAACATCCATCAAACGATCAAAGACTAAGAGATCTTGACCACTCAACCTCCTCGTGCAGGTTAGATCATCACCAGCCCGTGGTCCATATCCTGTCAGGTCGTACCATGGCGGTGATTCATCAGACCATGGGAAGAACCACCAACCAATATCAACCAATCCTTTTTCAAAGCAGCTTTAGTATTGGAGCGGTTTGTGAACCCACAAAGATTGAGGCCGCAGGCGCGCAGGCAAACCGTGGTGCGTGGTGGCAGTACGTGAATCGTGGTCATGAGCAATTCACTGATGTTTTTCTGCAGACGAAAGCATTGGTTCATTTTTTTTGGGTTGCTCACCGGGTTGACGAACGCATTCTTTCATCATTGCTTCGTTGGGCTTGAGGCAAGAGCTCACTCATCATGGCTGTGGCCAGTGAGCTTCGACTGCCCATCTACGTGATGAGCAACTTCGACTGCCCATCCCGGATGGGTCGCAGTGGATCCGATGTAGGTGAACACAAAAGGAGCTGAATGGACTACCAATGTCAACCTACCATGGTGATTTTGGAGGATTCAGGTTGGTCTTTGAAAGGCGTGATGAAATGGTCTTTGGACCGGTGTCCCATCAATTGGATGATTTGGATGGTTGAAACCACCACATGCAGTTTGGGATGGAGCCTTCAATCTACTGGGGAACTCGCCAAGCTCCTGTGTTGGTTGGTGGAGCAAGTATTGTTTTTGTCGAGGGCGCTGTCAGGTGGTGCAAGAGCCAGTAGGTACACCTACACGCACCTGGATCAATCTGCAGCTGAAACTTGGATGGCGTCACCCAAAGCTTCATGAGATCGTTGCATATCGTTTCTGGCATAGATTGCCTTGACGAATGTCAGTGGCCAGTTGACCAGACGTTGGTCATGGTCCTTCCCGCCTCAGTTGGAGACCTCCATGCTTTCGTTGAACATGGTGGAACCCTCGTCCCGGCTTTCAAGCAGAAAGCTCCAGCTTCCACAGTCGTGGGCTGGGTATTCTAGCCAGATGACACCATTGGATCCCTACCCAGTCAGTGGATAATCCTGTGATCATCCTTGGCTTGGGCGCGATTGGTTTCCCCACTAAAGGCGATCACCGATGGAAAGTTTGGTCGTGAAACCGGGGGCTCGGTGCGTCAAAAAAAAAAACAAGAAGCAAGAAAGCACACCAAAAACACACCAATCACTGCGTGAACCGACAGTGCCTTTCTTCTCGCCTCCCGGAGCGACGCTGTGAAGGTTCGTTTCGGCAGTGACCTGAGGCTTCTCGTCCGAGCGTATGAACGACGAGGTGCTCAGCTCGCTTCTGCTGCGCGGCGGATGGGTCTTGCGGCGCGGAGACGAAGACAGGTACGGAGACTGGATCGCAGGATTGGTTTAGAGATGTTTGGTATTAGTATGTATTAGTATATATATATATATATTAGTATAGGTCTAGGTAATTAATTATATAAATAAAGCAGGACATGAAACTTACATATATATATATATCGATTACATGTCATGTATATATATATATACAATAATATACACATAATTTCGTAGGATTGCCCATGATGGCATGCCGAGACCTCCCAGGCGACCAGAAGAAGGAGAATCGACCAGTGGAAAAACTCCCTATAGTCTATACACATCTATACACCCATGTCGCAGAAAGTGCACGGGATCGCCGGATGGCTTAAAACAAAGCCGAATCCGAGGCAGGCCACACCGCCACACCGAGGCAGTACGGGATGCACGATCCACCGACGATCCTGCTGCTGGAGGAACGCCAGAGAAGGGCGGCAGGTGAGACGAAGAACAAAAACCTTGAGAAAGCATCAAACCATACTACGAAAAAGCAAAAAAAAACAACACGCATGTGTATAATTAATTGTATAATGTTGTATAATACCAATAATATATAATTAGATATATTACATTATATATATATATATTTTTGTTCAAAGCTAGCTGCTCGTTTGAAAATTGATGGGTTCCACTGTAAGAGCATGTTGTGACAAATATCCGGGAGGTTCTGAAAGCTTTGAAATTCATCGAGTGCACGGCAGTGCACGGTTGGCACGATTTCTTGAACGAATGCCCTATGGGCCTATGGGCCCTATGTAGAAATCAAGATGTTGAGCTCCACTACAAGACTACAAGCACCCTTTGCCTATAGACAAGGTTTTGTGGAGTGTTGCTTTGAGCAGACTTTGTATACAAAGTTATCAGTTATCACGTACCGTCGCTTGGGAGGTTTTTCAATTGTCAACCAACTCAAAAGAGGCACAAACACTGCAGGCTGCAGGGGCCACAAACAAAGCTTTCCTAGCTTTCAGCTTTGTGAAGAGATGTCTTCCCCAGTTTTGGGATAAGCGTTTTCCTTTTTTTCTTCCCAGCTCTTCAGAGCTTAAGCAAACCCTCCGGAGCCGAGCTCTCTTGTGGAGCTTTGTAGCGACGTGGACCACGCTGCTTCACGAAGGACGTGGACATGCTTCACTCAGCAGTCCTCAACCGCCACTCGGAGAGGAAGAAATCCACGAGCACTTCATTTCAGGATGCAAAACTGTGTGTGCAAAAGGTGTGGAAGTTGTAGACATCTGCTTGCTGCTATATTATTGTTGCTTTATGCTACGTTCACTTGTTGCTCATTGTTGCTCCATAATTTGCTCTACTGTATACTATTACCACGGAGAGCGAGCATTTGTTTGTTCTTCAGCACATCCGCTCGACAAGTTCTGGCAACCAAGCCGTGCAAGATTTGAGCAAAGATCTACCACTGATCGCATCAGATATTTCAGAGATACAACTAGTGGGACATGAACCAGTGGTAGATATTTTGAAACTGGTATAGTATATGGGACCAACTGGTATACGACTGGCATATGTGAGATATTCACAGATATGATACCAACTAGTGGAACGCAGTCCCAACCAGAAACAATGGGATATTTACCCAGTCCCAGCCACTTTCTATCTAAAGGATCGAACAATTGTCGTATTAGGTTCCAACATGTTCCAACCACTTGTTTGGGACTGGGGTTCCAGGTATATTTGATTGATATAGCAGATATTTCACATACCGTATATATGTTTTGACCAGAGTTGTCCACTTTCAGCTGACTGACTCGGAAAAAACCGAGGTCACAAGCCGACGGAGGAGTCAGATTCAGCGACTCGGCCATGGATGGCGCCATGGTGCCATGCGCATGTACTACGTCGTACTCCGTACCATCCCGTACCCATTGGACCCCAATGGCTGGGTCGTACCCATCGACACCGCCCTCCGCTGGGTAGAGCTGGTCTATGTTCCGAACTTGGAAAGGGGGTCAGAACGCCTGGGGTCGGTCTCCCTGTTGGACATGCACACCCTGACTGTACAGGTTGCACAGCACCACAGATGCTCAGGGATCCTAGAAGCGCTACTTGATGCTACTTTGCCTCATACTTTGCTAGCAGTAGCGCACCAGTAGCTGTAGGGATCTTGGATTTGATGTTGACTAATAATGTGTTTTGTACGACAGCTGTTGTGGTTTCAGAGTTCATGCCGCAACCCGGTTTGCTCTTCATCCACCATCCACCATGCTACTTGATTTGTGCGCGGTACTTAACGGTATTGTGAGACTTCTTACCATCAGCCCCAAGCTTGGAGGAGCATCTATCCATCTCTCCGGAAGTGGCCAAGAAAGAGCGAACGGTGCAAGGTCTCCGAGTGGTGGGTCTTTGGCTGCTTCTACAGGCTTCAAAGGTGATGTACCCACCAGCTTGAGGATCGGCTCGGCTGGCTACATGCTACATATCCTACACTCCTTCCTGGTTCCTGGGCCTAGCTGCACTGAGGATCAAGAGTCCGAGAAGCGGAATAAACGACGAGGAGATACCCGCTGATACCCTGTGGACGAAGTCTTCGGAAGGGTCGAAGCAGGAGTTTCTCTCTTTTGGGGGTTGGCCCGGCCACTCAGATTCAATGAGACTTTCATGATTCAGCCAATCCATGTGCTTTTTCAGAACGCAGTGTATGTCCCCAACGAGGAAGTTGTTCCATGTCCGCCAGGACGGCTGACGCTTTCGTGCTTGCTGAATGCCTTAGTGCCCCGCCATGTTCCAGCAAGAGTCGAGGTTGGAACATGCGGATCTCCTGTCAGAGTACAGAAAACCACAATAGAAAGTCCATTCAATCCCTATCTTGAATGTTCAATGTCACTTTTTGTGCTTGGGGTGGGTGTATAACAGCGACAGCAGAGTTTTACAGCAACTTCAAATAGCACCGTTTATACGTATAATTTGGAACATAATGCAGGTGCTGGCCATGCCTTTGCCATTTCCATTTTCAGTTTGGACGATTTCGGTTCAAACACCTTGAGCAAAAATCTTGTTCGCTTTGACTTTTGAAGGTGAAAGTATGTGAAAGCAAGGATTGTTTGGATAGTGAATATCATTGAATATCTGAATTGTAATGGTGAATCCATAGTAAGCAGTAAGCAGTGAGTGTCGGATGGTGTGACAGAGGCGCCCTGCCGGGGGGGACTGTCAGCGGCCAATGGGAAAACAGTTGAGGATGGGCCGACAGCAACCACCGGGCGCTTGCTGTTCATGACGACCAACAACCGAGGCGGCATGGGATCTCAAAGGTGTTGCTTGTGGTGTTTAAGGTGTTGTTGTACTTTTCTTTCTAAGTCTATTGGGGCTTGGTTTATATACGCTTGTAGATAGGTCCCCAAGGAGGTGGCATGGGCAGCCGGGTAAGCAATCGCACAAGGCGACAGGACCGGAGCGTCGGTATATACATCTCACCTGGAGACAGGAACCGGGTCATGTGGTTTGGAACAGGCGCTGTGATACCAGCCAACCAAAACGGAAGAATACCGAAAAGGAAGCCTCAAAGAGAAAATGACATGAAACATATGAAACGTCAAAGCAAACGGCAAGGAAGGAACGAAGAAAAAGGATGAACGAAGGAACGGGTGCATGAACGAAGAATATTCCGGAAGGCAGGCCATTTGGCCGAACGGGGGGGGCCGGGCATTTGGACGATGTATCGCATCACCGGCCGCAGATGCCTTGGATCCAGCTTTGCTGCGTAGCGGGCGCATCGATTACGAGCTTGGGCGGCAGTGGCGTCAGACGTGTGATGGACTGGGCCACGCCGCTTCCACGGCGTTGGCCTTTGTGGCCTTGCGGTATAATTTGGGGAGATTTAGGGTTGGTATGGGTTGGTAACACCCTTCTTCTCTGAAGCGGAGGGCATGTGAATTGAGGCCTTGCCATACTCTATTTGTAGCTGTAATGCATGGCTAAGCATGGCTCAGCTACATGTCTAGACGTCGTGCATCAGGGCCATCAGACTAGGGTATGCGTCTTGGTGCTTGAGCCACTGGTTCGCTCACAGGGTGTGGACTTCGCGTTCCGTCCATCTGAGGAGCTTGAGTTCAAGCCTGCGGCGTCCGAACAAATCTGCCGACTCTTCCTTCGGCCTCTAGGCAATGAATGCGGGGACCTGCAGGTAGGCATGGCATTTGTAGGTAGGCACTGCGAAGTGCTGGTAGCGAGGCTGGTCCATGGCTTTGGCCCTGCTTTTGGCCGGATAGAGCTAGTGAAAAAGCAACATTGCTGCGTGGATGAGAGACACATCACATCGGATCACCGCTCCACATTGACCGAAGCCTATTTGTTTTATGTCAGTTCTGTGGGGACGCCATGGGCAATTCTGTGGCGTACACACAGCAGGACCTGGAGGCAGAGAGGATTAGGGCGAGAGCCCAGTTTGAACAGCGGCTACATTGAAGTTGATGGAGCCACCACGGACCCCATCAACGAACAGTTGGCCGCATACCTGCAGCAGACGTGCGCCAGCCCACGCGTCGCGGCGAACCCCGCCTACTCCGACATGAAGTTCCAAGCCTCCTTTTCCATCCCTGCATTCAGCTTCACCAACACGAATTCGGGTGACAACAACATGGTCTCCGGAGCAGCCAAGATCATGAATTTCATGGCCCCTCTTGGATGGTCCTGGGCAACACCGAGAGCGCTTCTTGCTCTTCCGGAAGGACACCATGGGCTTCCATGACCACATTGCCGTGGACCTTACGAGAGGGTTCAATAGTTTGGGCCAATGACTTCTAGCAAAGAAATTGGTGGCTTCCCTCATGAGAAAGACGGGACAGCCCCATGAGCTGTTTGTTTTTCAACTTTGACATGGGACTAGTGACTAGTTGCGATGTGCAGTCTTTGTTTAGGCAATCCTCGCCTTGATCTACGGGGCGGATCTACTTGAATGGTGCCCCAGAGGGTGTGCAGATAGCTGCCCAGCAAGGGTTGTCAAGCTATCAACACAGAGAACCTGTGTGATGCACAATACTCTACCCCAGGAGGGGTTTACTTTGTCGATGAAACAACAACCAACCTCAGCAAGCGCACGATGGAGATCACCGACGCCTTAGGGCTGGATCTTGCGGAGTTGCAGTGGCATGCACCACACTCATGGAAGTGGTGTTCACAAGCATGAGCAGCACTTGGGCTGTTGTAATAACCCCGCGCTCAGCGGTTTAATATTGGCATGCACCTTAACACTACTAATGCATTCCTACCCCAGAAAACGATAAGAGTATATAAAAAAACGATAACAATGATCATACCTGCACATTCAGAACACAAAGCTACTAGGGGTTCCTGCCTTACTACTAGGAACAAGAAGCTGCTAGGGACTCCTGGCCTTACTACTAGGAACAAGAAGCTACTAGGGACTCCTGGCCTTACTACTAAGAACAATAACAAAAAGCTACTAGGGACTCCTTCCTTGCCTTACTACAAAGCAACATCGCTACCAGGAACAAGAAGCTCTTAGGGGCTCCTGGCCTTACTACTAGGAACTGAATGGGCTGTTTGGTCCATATGCTGCAGCTGTTTACATGAACCACGAAAATGGCAACCTGCAGAGGTGTCCGGAACGATAACAAAACGAGAACGAAAACGATAAGGACATGTAGCAAAAAGCAGCCCTGGTGAGCAAGTACCCATTTGACTGTTTTCGTTAGACCTTTTGAAGGGCAGAAGTGTGCGATGTGGTAGTCTTGTTTAGCTGTCTATATTATATATATATATTATATATATATATCTGATCTTTGCTGCTGCCATGTCTTTACCACCAAAGACGGTGTACGCCTTGGTACAGGCAGTGCTACGGGATCCTGAAGTAGGACCGTGTAGACCACCAAAGGACATCTTTTGATTTGTGATCTTCCACCAAAGATGCTTTCACCTGAGAAAACGTAAGAGTAGAAAAAATCGATAACGTGGCTTCGAGGTATTGCAAAAGACACGGGGTTTTTACAACACCCCACTTGGTCTTCGCCCGCGATCCAGGGCAGCACGCGCCCGTGCCGTACGCACCAACGCTGGCTGTGGATTTCAGAGTGATCCCTCTTACTTTGAAAAGAGACTACACGTGTGTGGTGCAAGTTTCAGGGCAGAACACGAACAGCATCTATGAGAAGCTCCTTGCGCACCTGCACCAGACTATGCTATGTGAGAAACGAGGGCAACAAAGCCAGTGTGATCTCTTTCTCAAGTGCAATGCCCTACGTGTGAGTGGAGCGAAGTTGCAAGGTGAATGCAATTTTGGTCGTTTCAGCACGATCTTGTGTGATTTCATGGCAGATCACCTCAAAGAGTGGGCGCTTCCATGAGTCGTGTGGGCGAGTTGGGCGATTCCATTCGATGTTTCACTTCGGGGAGGAGGTGACAACCAGCAATACTGCAGCCTATTGGCACGGTAACAGCCGCAACAGCTCTTGATTTTCAGGCCCGACTCACCAGTGCCGCTGCACACGGGTCCCGCAGAGGTGAACCGGTCACAGGTTGCGGTTGCATGATGGTCGTTCTCATAGGTATCAATGCCGCGGTACTTCGACATGTCCCGCGAGGTTTGCATGTGTTTTGTGCCAGGCCATGAAGTTTGGCAAACCTGAGTGGTCTACTGCTGCTGAGCGGCTGTTGTGCCAACACATGTGCAAATTGACGCGAACCAGAGTTCAGTTCTATGGACCTCAAACCTCGAGACCTGCAGAGCCTGCATGTGTCCCAAGGTTCTACTCCGACTTCAGCCGAGCGAACCACATGGATCCCGCGAAGCAAGGCCTGGCCGGTGTTTTGTTCGATCGTCCGTCTGCTTTTTCGGAGGATCGGGTGGATCCAACGGTGAACGAGTGGGATCCCAAACGACCATTCGATCCCCTCGTCATTGAATCATTGAGCAGCTGTGAAGCAACATGAACCAAGCATGTTTGGTTGCTAGTAGGTTGGAGGCCATTGCTAGTCCACCCATCATTTCGGATGCCAACAGCTGGGCTCCAAAAGTGTTCATGGATTTTCATGTGGAGCACATCCAAAATGATCAGTTGTTGTTGTTGTTGTTGTTCTTTTTTTAATGGGGCATATGGGGCGCTAGTCGCTAGCGGCTGGGCGGCTGGACGTGAAATGCCCAATCCTAAATCATACACTCTGACTCAAACCATAAGTACCTTAATCTTTGTCCCTTTTCACTTCCAGGAAATGGTGAGCTGAAGCTGAAGGCGGAACGCTTCGTGCAGCGCTTGGAGGAGCGGAACAAAAAAAACGAGTTCGCCGGAGGATCGGTGTGGTCGACTTCGTGATTGGCGTCGTCGCAAGTGAACCGGCGGACCTGTTTGGTTCAACGGAGTTCACCGTCCTTGGTCGTGATTTTTGGTGCTGCCGGCCAATTGATGCCGTTTGGCCTCAGGATGGCGCATGATCAGGGTGTGAGAACGTGTCAACATGCAGTTGGTGTTGATGCTGTTGCTGTAGTCTTGCTGCAAATGACAGCCCTCGGCCTCGGCCCACCCTACTGTAGGACTCCCATACCACTGGGAGGGTTGCCGGAAAGTGGCGAAAGCTTTGGGCAAGCAGGGTGCCATTGGCCACGGCAGTGAGTCACCGCATTCGGTCATAGGGCTTCACTTGCTCTGACACTCTTGGACTAAGAAGCCCACTCAAAACAGAAGCCCGACCGCCATGAGAACCACACATGTTTGATTGCCTGGAATGCTGATCCAATGGTGGAGAATGGGATTGCTAGATACAGGACAATTACACAACTGGCCAGACCAGACTGAATCAGAATGTGTTCAGTGTCTTTTCTAGTTCGCTGGAACTTGAACATAGCCCCCACTCACCTCCGCCTCTGTGATGTAATCCTAAGAATATCCCCAGGAGCTGATGGTTTTGATGTTTTCGCCGGAGCGAAGTCCGAAGAGTCGTGACACGAAGAGTCGGACCACCGCAGAGACGTCCCGCTTGGACCGAGACCGGAGGAGTCAGGTCGGAAGTTGACCACCGCAGACATCCAGAGGCGTGCGCAACGATGGTTACCGATGGGTACTGTACACATTGGCCGCCAGTTGTGGAGATGGTAGCTGATGTTTTTTAGATGCTGAAGATCATGGAATTGACCGAGTTTTGGGGCTAGAACTGGAGTGTGGCATGATAGTCGGGTAAACCAGAAGCGGTCGTGTTAGAAGGCCTTGCGTGCCAAGGTGAGTGTTGCAGTGACCCACTGCCAACAGTTTTATATAGAAGCATTTGATGGGAACAGCAATCATTCGTCTTCCAGGAATTTTGTACACTGTCCATTTTGAGTATGGAATGGTGAGGCGACTTGAGTCAGCTACGAACAGGAAACATAGCAGATGTCATCAGACCAGTGGACACGGAAGTTTATCAAACCAACCAAAGAATTGTTGGAAGAGAAAGTCGCTGTGAGGTGCTACCAAATAAAATATGTTGCGATATAAGGTTTGCCTTTTGAATGTTTCCAAGTATAAGGTCAAAGGTTTGTTGTTGCGGGAGAGTTTATTGTTGCAAGGAACACGTTTTCGCCAGGAATTTACTAGATTTAGATGGAGTAATTATTGCGGTGTGAGCATTATGTGTAATGATATTGAACATCTCAGGGATACAGCCAATGAAAGGCATCAACTGTAACAAGCGTCGTGGGTAAGTCTAGGAGTGTTGTATAGTGCGTACTTGGCGAACTAATAATAAGACCCGCCATTCTCCCCTTCCAAGTGTTACATACAGCTTCGGAAGCACAGCAGAACTGTATCTATCCACGCAACTACCCATTCTACAATTGCAACAAGTGCTTCCCCAGTTTTTGGTCAAGGATCCTCAAAGCCCCGGCAGAAGGGTATTCAAAGCCTGAACTTCACAAGGTTTGATCATTTTTGATCCTCCCAGTATGACCCTGTTGACCCGCACATTTGTTTTTTTTAACATACCGTATGTGCATTGGCTAGCAAGTGGTGCAGAACCGAGAAAGAGACTGCAGAACCAACATAGGGACTTGTGTGAAAGCCCTGCCAACCTGGTCCACCTGGGGCTTACTGAAGCTTTCTTCCGGGACCTCAATAAGCCGTGGTGGGTGAAGCATCAGGAAGCCATGCCATGCCTCATGTAGACGAAAAAAATACCCGTGAACTCATGCGCGTGGAAGAACCGAAGAGGGTGCCTGCCATGCGCCGATCTGCGACGCGCCAGGCATTTGATGAAGCGGAAGAAGAGTCCCGAGCGTGCCGTGCAGGAGGTGCAGGAGCTGTAGGGAGCCTCAGGAATCGAGGGAGTGCCGGTGGATGGCTCATGATGGCTCTATTCAACGAGTCGTTTCTCATTTTTGGAACAAGCGAAAGTCTCAAGGACCAAGTGCCGAAGGTTTGTATATTCTTTGGGAGGGACCAGTCAGTAATTTACTTGTTTTGTTTGATTCTCCAAGAAGAGATCGGTGTTACCGGGGTCTCGGACTGGTTCGCGTGCCACACGCGGGTCGGCTGGTTCGTCGCGCAGTTCGCCGCGCCTTTCGTGAGCCCAACGAGAAAGCTTTTCGAGGAGAACTTGGCATGACTCACTCGTCAGGAAGCCTAAAGTAGGGTCATCCAGCCAATTCAGGAGAAGGACTTGAATAGATCCGTATAAATCCCAACGACCCCAGTGACCCGTTGCCGACAAGAGAACATCGAGAACAGTCGGCTGGTTGCGAAAAGGGGAAGACCCAGCAACTATACCCCCCGCCGTGGTTTTCACAGCTCGTAGAATTCCTTTTCTGCTCAAGATCGCGTTAAGAAACCACAGCTTCTGACCCCGTGTGTGTCGTAACATATATGTCATATGTGATCATACAGTCATAGAGTCATAGATGTATGTGTAGTTCATCCTTAACTGATATGTTGAAGAGTTTCAACAGAAAAAAGTCACCAACGGCAAGAGTTTCAACATGGCTGTGGGGAGACTGGCACCAGGGGACCGACTGGTGGACCAAACATGAACAGACGACCGGAGGTCAACCTTACTAGGGTGAGTTCGGGGCTTTGAGGATTGACGCCCGGCCGGACGGCCCGCCGTCTCACCGGCCGTCTCACCCTTCGGCTTCGGCCCAGGATCGACGCCTTTGCAGATGAGCCGACCGCGCCACGCCCGGAGAAGGAGCCCGGGGGACTGGAGCGCTGACCGGTGATTCGACCACCGACCCGAGCGATCCAACGCCCTTTCTGCAGAGGATCCCGACAACATGGATCCCTGATGATCCTAAGGTGATTCTACCACCCAGTGGTTTTCAGGGTCCATGTTAATTTGCGGAGGGTACAGTGACAGATAGATACTTAGAACATCATAGAACCAAATGTGGAAAAAATGAACAACATGTGTTTCAACAGCGGAACCGGTTCTAAGTGCATACGCATAGAACCAACACACTCGACTTCGATTCAATATCCCCAGGAACACTTGGAACCAAAGCAAGGATGAAACTACAAGTTCCTCATGGGGACTCCGTGACAGTAACTGTAACTTATTATTCAGGAGTGCAATGGAAAAGGAGATCGAGCCCGAGTCTTCTTCCCCAGCTGTATCGCACGTCATTCTTCTCAAACCCATGTTGATATTGAAGCGACAGACACATACTTACGAACCAATGGCTTTCACGGGTTCTAAGTTCGAATTCTGCTGTTGTTTTTCATTGGTTCTAAGTATCACTTGGCCAACTTGGGTTCTAAGTATATAAGCGGTCCGGTTCGTTTGGAAGTATGTGTTTGTCACTATGTAACTATGTATGTGATATCGTTTGGGGGTGTAGGGGTCACTCATGGCGCCGATTCGAAGCACATGAGTCGGGCAACGTCCGGCTGAGCAACACCTGGCGCCCAGTGTCCGGCCCAGTGTCTCCTGGTTTTGACACATGGCCGTGGGGAATCGCAGACTTGTCAATCAGTGCAAGCTTCCGGTCGAATCCAGCGGGTCCTCCTCTATCCGATCCGACCCGGTCGGGTCGAGAAGACTTCGACTCCCGAAGCTAGAGTTCCTTGGACTCCCGAAGTTGTTGGTTCAATGTCCTTGGGCCAGTTCGTTTGGTCTAAATAAAGAACGCCAGGTGTTACTGTACCACGAAGTGTGTGTGGGTGTCATAATGTCAGAACCAACATACCCAACGCAGAGGGTTCGAAGAGCGCGTCCGTGTCAACGATTCGTGCGACGTGACGCTTTGCATCGTTGGTGCATGGGTTTGCCAGTGTTGACCACAAAGGGCTTTGACATGCTTTGACCCTATACACATTCTTTCAGAAGTCCTTCGCTTTGGCCAGGACAAAAATACGGCGCAGGCCGCGTGAGTGCGGGTGCGCAGATTGGATGCAGAGCTGCCGCAGTATTGTACATAGATTAGCGGAGCTTCGACTGAAGTTGGAGGCAGTCAATACGCGCCAGTGGATGTAGACTGCAGGGCTAGATGATTCGGAAAGCATGAGTGATGCGTTTTTTGTTCACGGTTCAGGATCACTCACTCGGCAAATTTGAGGTGCTTCACTGGGGGTTGCAGACCGTACAGCCTGACGCGCGGCTTTCTCAGTCGAAGCGAGCGCCATGCCCGGCGGTGGGACCAAAACGGGGAGATCTGAGCCCTCCATTGCGGTGCTAGTGCCTTTGGAGCGGAGTAGCCTACATGTGAGCCTACACACTAGGTTACTGGTAAGAGTCACAACCGTAGAAGAGTGCTACATGTGCCATGTCTCAGGGTGTTCGTTGTTACATGTGTAACCCTGCTAGGTGCTTCCTTGGTCAAGGAAGGAGGGAGAGAGAGAGAGAGAGTTTGGCAGAGTGTATTCTCTTCCCAGTATCCGGTGGTTTCCATGTTTGACCAAGTCTCAGTGGACAAATGTTGCTGGGTGTTGAAGCCCCACATGGACTGAACGATGGTGATACTTTTGTGATTCTTGCATTCGAGGATGTTCGCCGGGAACAAGGAGGAATGTACTGTTGTTTGTTGATTCTTTTTCTCAGCAGCATGTTGATTGGACTCTCACAATGTTGAGGCACCGGAAGTTGCAACTCTTTGGCAGTGATGCCACCGGTGGCTGTTTGTCCTCTTGGTTGGTTGGACACGTGAACGGTCCCATCTATCGACCCATCCTTATCGGGGTGATGCATGCTGTGATGCAATGCTCCTGGTGGCTTTTGCTGTTCGCTTCGCGTTATGTCGTATCTTTTATTGACAGCAGAGCTGAAGGAGAGAATAGGACAGAGCTTTTGGAAGTTTGATGAAGCCTGAATTGTTCCTTTTCAGGAGAAGACCCGTTCCCAGATCATGCTTCAATTACAGCGTTATAGAGTCTTTCACTTGATAGACGCAGTACATTGCAGCATCAAACCAGATTTGTAAGGTTAATAATACCATATAATACCCCTTCCTCTTTTTAAATGAGCTTCCACCCTAGCCGGTTTGGAATTTCCTTCAAGGTGTCCTTGGCGCGTCAGGAACTTTAATACACAAAATCAGGACATGTGGGAGTTCTCCAAGAGGACTTGATCACAACTGTTTCCTTCTTCCAAGTGCCATTTTGCCGAAGTCCTCCACTCACCCCAGTACATAGACAAAACAAAAGCCGACCCATCCCACATTCGCCGCATGATTTGCTGCGCTGGGGCACGATGCAGTTGGAGATTGTCGCACCACTGCTGCAGTGAAAGGTTTCATCTCCTGAAGCTTCCTTGATGTGTTTTCATCCTTCCAACATGGGGTTGGGACGTCCACCGCCACCGGTTTCTTTTGGGGGGAGGCGCCTCGTGAACGGTCGCCCTCCGTCCGAGTCCAGCGGAACGACTCAAGAGGCCTCTGAGTCTGAGATCCACTGGAGTCAAACGACTTGGAGTATCTGGGGTTTATGTGGGCACATCTGATCATCCCACGGGTTTGACAAATTCAGACCATGTAGACACTTGGACCACTGTCATTGGCATCCACTGTCATCCTGCTTTCGTCGATTCGGCCGGGCTCTGGTGGCGGTTTGAGGTCTCAGTACAACACATAAAACTGTAAAACAGAAAAGATGTGAGGTGAGGTTCCACCGCCACTACTACTGCTGACTAAATAATCAAGTCGTGCTTCCGCCTCAATAACAAAGGTCACTATCTTGGGACCCAACTTGATCAAGGCGAGTTTGGAAGTTTGGAAGTCCAAACGCTCATGGCCTTCCAGTTTTGGAGATGTTGGACGTTGGACATACCCGTTTCACCTGGTGGTGATCACGTGGGGATCACCTTCCTAAGGGTGATGCAACTTCTTCACTTCCAGGTCCACGGCGACGTCATCATAAGGTTTATCTATACATAGGGTGTGTTCCATTACGAGTGACAGTGGGCAAAAAGGGTATCACTATTCTGGGGCAGTGCATTTAATTACTTTATATTACTAGAACCATCTATGACCCCCCAATCATACTAATCGTTGCTAACCACCATCATCCACTGGGCCCCAAAAAGCCGTACCTCTCTCGCGCTCCTCTTCCGTCGACCGTGGGGTATGGTTTCGCAAACGAGGAGACGAACGCGTAGCTGGGAATGGTGCAGCTTGTAGCTGGTGAAGTCCACCTCGATTTCAGGCAGTGTTTTTGTTGAAAGGGGAACACCGAAAAGCACCGAGCCGAATGCCTCGAACTGTGAAACCCGCAGCAGGATGGGACCGTTTGGGAGTGACTTACAGTATAAGTGACTTGTTTTGGTGCGGAGATCACCCAAACAGCTCGCCAAAACGGGAGATCACCCGCCCAGGTCCAAAAAGCTGTGAGACTGAAGCATGATGGGCGACATTGCGTGGAGTTCCTTCTGGATGGCCACGGACCTGTGCGATTCGCTTCAGGAGGTTTTTCTATTTCGCTTCAGAAAAGCCGCAAACGTGAGAGACATCGGGTTCTAGAGACAGCAGCTGATTTTGGGTGGGCCTTGTTTCTAGAGTTTCTAGAGATGCTGAAAGGGGCTGAAGCCAGAGCTCACAGGAATCCTGCACCTGGAAGTCATGGGAATCATGATTTCTGCACCGCCTGTGGGGTCTCCCTACCATTTTCCTGCAGTCACACGACATTCTCATCTTGGGGTGGGGTACCCCTACCTGCGGTTTTGGGTCATGAAAAAAGGTAGACGGTAAAAGTGGAAAACATCACAGCTGAAACATGAAACGTATATACTCTCAACTCTGCAATTTTTGTGTTCCCAATGACTTAGGAGTAGTGGGCCACAACTACTGTGTCACTGGCCCACACAAGTCCTAAGTCACCGGTCGGTAGTATACTGAAAAATTCAAGAACATTTGGCTGATCAGCCAGACTGTCCATAGAGGTCAACGACCGAACTCAGCCTGTTCAGTGAGATTGTTCAACTTGCCAACGACCAATCGGGGGTTCGGAAGTGTCAGGGCATGAACGAGCTGAAAGATAACTGAATGGGATTCGTGCAGCTTCACCAGCAAATATCATGCTTTACCTCGGACAGGACTTTGCTCTCACCGCTTTGGTGCCTTTGTGTCCGACTTTCAATTACCAACCAAGCTATAGTCGGATCTTAAGAGATTGAGCACCCGATCAATGAATCAAGGGGTCTTCTACCACCTGAAAATAAAACATGAAGAACAATAGAATAGAAGCTTTAAAGAGCTACAGCGGTTTCAGACTACAGTAGATGACACAACCCCACAAGATGTCTTTCAGATGGGGGTCCACATAAACCCTCTTTCGGGGATTGTGCCATCTACTCTCAATCCACTATACAGCTTTGCAGATGAACAGAGCTTTCTATGATTTTCCATGAGTTCACCTCGTGACTTATCTGCAGGACTTCAAAGGAAACTTGCTATCCACAGGTCGTAAAACTTCACGATGTTTGGTGGGTCTAACGAGCAAATCGCAGCAGGTGGAAACACACGCCGGGGAGTCAAAGTCGCCATAGTCAGCACTCAGGTCGCAGTCAGTTCGCAGTCAGCGTCAGACCCAATGGTCATATTTATCATCGTCACCTGCATGGGGAAGGACCGGTACTCGCACCTTTCTTCGCTTTGCAAGGTCCTGAGCGGACACCATGGGTGGATGATTTGTATGACACCACAGGGCGGATCGTCGAGCCCAAGAACTTCAAGAACATCAAGTGCCTGAGCTGCAGCGCACCGAGTCTCTTTTGGTTAGGTTGCAATTTGCTTCAAGGTTAGGAACTGATCATATCTCCTGGTAGTAATACATATTGTCCCATCTCCAGCCCTTGCCGGCTTTGCCGCTTCCTCCATGGGAGCCACTTCCCTTTGGGTAAATCCCCCATGGAATAAGTGGTTTCCCCGGTTCCTGGACATCAAATCCAAGGTCATGACATGTCATGACCAAGTTTGCCCCTGGGAAGCTTCGCCACGTTTTTGTTTCTCTCGTCGAAGGTGGATCCAGCTCGAAGGTGCACGGACTCGTGTTGGATGCCAAAATCGACGGGCGATGAACTGCGATGATGTTTTCTTCACAAATGGAAGCAAGATGTTGGAATCCTGATATGGCCCCACCAGACAGGTTCTTCATTGCAACTACCTTTAGCAACTGAATACATCAACATGCCGTTTGGAAGATTCCGTCTCAGTTTTCTTTTAGAATCGTTCCTAGAGCCCCAAAACCCTCCCCGGTCCCCCGGCCTCTGTCCGAGCCAAGAAGACTTGGACGTCGGTCCCGAGGAGAACGATCCAGCTCAAAGGGTCCTCCGCCAGCCTGGAAGGCCTTCCGATGAGAGAGATGGATGAGAGATGATGGATCTTTCAGAAAGCTGGGACAGACACGACTAATGGGACTGACATGGAATGACATATTTAACATTAATTAAATGGGGTGGTTGTTTCAGGGGTCAATGTAGGCATATACAAATATACCAGTCCCATGGAGTGTGAATAGCTCGGAGAAATCCATGCAATCAAACCAGGCCCGGAAGGCCTTCCCAATGCGACACATAGCCACGTGTGAGACGGTCTGAGACGGTCTTAGCGTTGGCAGTGCTTCGGTCTGTCCGTCCGCTCCCCAAACATCAGAAGACACATGAAAAACAACACAAGACCTGTGCCAGGGTGTTTTCTTGCAAACACGGATGTCTTGCCCATCCGGAACTCGATGTTTTGCGCGGCAAGTCTTGGGCAGACCAGGGGGTGCCAACCTCTTGACTGAAGGCCTGGGTAACCATCCTGGTGAAATGGACATACGCTCCCTGAAATAATCCATGATACCCGTCTGGAAGTCCATACTTTTTTCCCAGACGTCAGGGACATTTTATTATTATGATTTTTTCTCGCACCGAACCTCAGTCACAGGATTCCAAAAAAAACACCAAAAAATTATAGGACATGCAATTCCAATGTTGACGCAGGAAAAAAATAAGAGATATTGACAAAACAAATCATTGGGAATTCCTAGAAGGATGGAATGGTTCAGCACAGGATTTCATAACAGTTTCATTGCCTCTCCTGTAACAATAGAGTAAGGTCTGACCCAGGAATTTAATATGTTGGTTGGTCTAGAGTCTAGCAAGGATGCTTTTTTTTGGAATCCTGTGCCGACGCAAGGCGAACCTCCGAAGTCGATCAACCGATCAACATGGTTGTTTGCACAAGATTTCTAAAAGCACACACTCAGAGAGATCATCGACCGATTCCAACAGTAGACTCTGCCAGTCCTCGGCGCTAGCGCGGATCTAGCGCCAGCCTAGCGCAAAAATCTCCGTCAATTTCTTTATCCTGTCAGATTCTTATTTTTCCTGCTTGCTTGTATTCTTCTTGTTGTGCATTATTATTCTTCTTGGCTTTTCTTTTTTCTTGTCTTGCTTCTTCTGTTTCCTGCTCTCTGCGTGTTTCTTCTTTTTCCTGCTTGCTATCCTGTTATGAAACCTAGCGCCAACCTAGCGCCAATCCTTGTCCTTCCTCAGGTCCTGCAAGATTGCAAGACAATGGTGGAGAAGATGGGGGGCCTCTGTTCGTACCGAATCTTTTACAGGCTTCAGCCAGAATTCCATAAATGACGGCGCTTGTTTTGGAAAATGCTGGAACTAAAAAATTAGGAGGTTAGAACACGCAGGCGACGGAAAGAGGGTCCTGCCCAACCGCAGCTTGCAGCTCTGTCTTCTCTTCCAACTTCGCATCCTACGCCAGGTGTAAAAAATAGATCCTTGACTTCTATTTCCAAACCAACCCGAGACTTCTAACGTCCCAAAGCACCAGAATGACCTATATCGAGTTCTTTCCATGAAGGACCAAAACTCTATATAGTTGAATCTTCCTCAACCAAGTAAACTTCCCTCATCGTAGCCAAACTCGTGAAGGACAAATATACAAGGACAGAACTTCTCCCACCTGCGAAACACCGGTCGATGGCTCCATCTTCGCCTGAGGATATGGAAAGAAATACAATGACCAGCGTCCCAAAACAGAATCGCAGATCTTCAGGAACCACGTTCGAGAAAAAAGTCTTTGACTCCTGATCTCCTGTATGCCCGTGGGTGCTCCAGGTGGGGCTGGCAACCTACTGAGATTGTGGATGTTTATGAAATCCTGCGGTCAACCTGTGCAGGAGAAACATCCAAGAACATAGTGTGATACCAGGCAGGTATTTTCTACTTTTTTCCTGGATCAACCCTCCCGAAAGAGACGTCTAAAAAAGCAGGCCTCGGCGCTTGAGCCGGTTGAAGCCTTGACCTGTGCCCGGAGAAGGTTAAAGAATGGGAGTGGATTTAGGGCCTCCAACCTACTAGCGATGGCCTCCACCTAGAAGCGTTCTTTTGAAAAATAACACAAAGAATGAGAGTGGCTTTGGTTCCGTTGTGAGGACAAGGAGGGCAGGGACACCCCTGAACCAGGACTTTAATATGCCAGGATGTTTGTTACACATGAGCTTCTTCAACCTCTGTACTAGGATTCCATAAAACAGGTTGACGCAGGATTCCATAAATGCTCAAAACCCTCAAGTTTTTTTTGGCTGCCAACCTTGGCACACAAAAAAATAAAGGAATGACCTCAGCCCGAAAGGATTTTATAAAATAAAATCCTGCGTCAAACCTTTAGCGTACCTTCGAACGGGTATTCCATGGAACTGGAGTTCACCACCTGTTTGGTCTTCGGATTTCATGGACATCCTTTCGGGCTCATGCCATCCACGTAACGATGATGATTTCAGGAGTGAACATGGACCGATGTTCCATGCTCTTTGGTGTACTGCACCAAACTTGGAAACTGAACACCTTCACGTCTTCCCGACGATGTGACCCCTCCAGGTGCCTCCAGGGCTCCCAGAAAACCGGGACCCGACTGCTGGGACCCGACCCGAACCGTTGGATCCTGCACCGGGGACGGGGGTTGAAAGCGGATGCGACGAGGCAGCTTTCTACATGTGGCACTCTATCATCAAAGGACTGGTGGCTGCTGTGTTCACGACATCCAGATGAGGTCTTTTGAGTTGAGTAGTGGTGAAGAAGAGCAGCATCACCCACCTATCACCTAGCAAAGCAGAAAAGATCTGTGACAAAGACGCTTCTGTTCCGGTCTGATTCGACGATCCGGTCCAGGATGTTGAGGGACGATAAGAGGGCCGCCGAAGCTCATTTGCCGTTCACCCGTCTCGCCAAGGGCTTTAGCGGCTTGGCCAAAGTGGGCGGGGGGGAATTCGGGATGGCAATCCTGGGAAAGCCAGGCCGGGAACATCCGGAACAGCGGGGTAAGAGGGTCTGTTTTGAAAGGCTGGCCACTCAAGGATTTGATATATACGGTCGACCACAACTAAGAAAGAGCTCATTCAGCTTATACTAATTCCCAAGATTTCCCAGACTGCCAGGTCTAGGTTCAGCTAGTGCCGCCAATGACCAGATCCGACCAGATCCACTTCTGGTTGGAAGATGATGACCCCAAGTTCTGGAGGGTCCCAGACCCAGAGAACACCTGCAAGTGGAGCCTCTCAGGGGAGACTTACAAGGCCTTGTGGCCTCGAAGGGAGCGTTGGAGAAGCGAAAGTTGTAGTCTTCGCCCCAGGTCTATAGATTTCGTGTGAAATCCAGATAGATGAGTTCTGATGAGTCATGATGAGTTATCAGTCCTCACTGAAAAGTAAAAACTCTCAGTTCATACACCGAAAATCATCCTAGGACATCGCTTTCTTCATCCCTCCGCACTCCCAGACACCGTTCATCGCCCCGTCCACCGTCCCATCCGTCCCGAAGCGAAGCGACCGCCGACCGGGCCGATGGGCCAGGCGGTTGGGTCTCCTTGGAGCACAAAGAGAAGTATGCAGGTGCCTTGGCCCCGGGTCCGGGTATCCCTCAGACGGAGGACCGGGTTTGACCGGATTTCTTTTGGTTGTGGTCTTTTTGGGGGGTGCATGGGGTGAAAGGATGGGAACGACCTGTAAGATGGAGGTGAACGGTTTCAGAGAGAGTGTCCAATTGGAACATACATCGCCAAGAGCGAATGGATGAGCATCATGGGCCACAATTTGTCTTCCTTAACCTTGGTTGCGTCCTTCCTCGTCCTTCCGATGTGGATAGCAAGTGTACAGTACTACCAGGCATATGGTGGGGTGATTCCAACAGTGGTCCTCCCTAATGAAATCGCTGAAGAAATAGATGGTGCTGATGCTTCAGTTGCGGGGCAGACGGAGGTTGCTTGATTGACGATGTCTCAGTAGAGCCGGGCCACACCAGGAAATCCTTATTTGTGGGAGATATAATATATAGGCAAGCCGTTTCTTCAAGAGGAACGCCCGGTGAACAGTCGCCTCCCAGGATCCATTTTCATCGATGTGGTCCTTGCGGATGGGCCACCGCCGCGAGCGCAACGCACAGCGACCGTTTCTTCTACGGGCACTGTACCGACTCCCAGGAGCAGAGCCCAATCTGAGGAAGTGGCGGAACAGAAACTTGGAATGAGAACTCACAAAGGTTGTTGATAGCGGGGTGTGTGTTTTTTGTGAAAACGATCCATTGACCAACCAATGAGTGTTCGTTGTATCAGGTATGTGTTCGTTTTGGGACACACCCTGTGTTGAGGCAAAACCTGATCACAAACACCAAAGAGAAAATTGTCCAGGCAAACCAAGCGAACTGCAGTTTGTCCTGTTCATGAAGCCAGCTGCGTAGAGAGCTGCTGCTTGCACTTGCCAAAAACACTTCAGTACCAATTTTATGTATCATCTTGAAGAGCTGATCAGTTTGCTGAAGGTTTGCATGGCTTGAAGATGCTTGAAGTGTTGTGTTCATTTCTAAACATGGTCGACTACTCGACTACTAAAGGCCTTGTTTGTGGAAAATCAGGCCGTGGATGTTTGTGCTATTTCCAAAAAACTTAACGAACGACGATCGAAGTGAGCAAGAGAGCTAGAGTATATAGTTGAGAAATGTTGTTACTAATAGCTTCTTGTTACCAGTAGTAGTGCCCTTGTTACTAGTCCCGATGCACTTGTTACTAGTAGCGAGTCTCCTAGAGTCCCAGGAAACTTTCTTCTGCACCGATGCTGGAAGCGGCAAGCTAGTGACATATTAATGGCTTGTTTGACATCTTATAGTGTTTACTGGTTGTATGGTCCTGATCAGATTTTATCTTAGAGGGTTCAGATATATAAATACATATAATATACCGATAGATGAATTTGTTGGTATATAGATTAGATCATGGATTGGAGAATATAGATTATATCATGTAAGATGATAGATAGATAGATTTGGTTTCCTTAAAGTGAACGTTCTATGTGTTTTTCAAACTCACTTTGGGAGTCCTTTGTCCACATGTGTTTTTGCTTGGACTCAGCTCAAGACTGGGCAACTGAACGAGGTGGACACTTCCACGCGAAAAGACATTGCTTGCAAGCTTCACGAAGCCAGGGCTGACTGACCTTTTGCACGCAAAATACGGCTTACACCTGTCAAGAAAGCCACTTTCGAAGACGAGGCAAGCCACCAAACATTGTGAGACACTTTAGGCTCGTTTGCAGCTACAAGTTGTTTTAGGGGAACCTCCCAGACATCTAGACCAACTTGGTCAGCGACGCTGAGCGTTGTTCGAACTGGTCACCAGTGATATGTTGCAACCAAAGCTAGGGTCCCGGCAGGTGGGCCGCTGCCTTCGTCGTGAAAGACTCCCTGACACTTCTCACCATGTCTGGCTTTGGAACATTAGGCCACAAGAGGCCAAATCCTTAAGCCGGCTAGGGAAGTGGACCTAAGCAGACTTGCTGACCGCCTATGACTTGCTGACCCTGATGGACCCTGAATGGGCTGGGCTTGCTGACTCTGCTGCATGGACTGGGCTTGCTGACCCTGCTGCATGGACTGTGCCTCAACTTGCCTTGCTAATGGACTTGCTTGACCTTGCTGATGGACTTGCTGACCATGATGCGTGGACTGTGTCTCAAAGCCACCCTGGCCTTGCTTGCTACTAGGCTACCCCCGAAGAAGACTCCGAAGGGCCGGCTTATTTCATTCATGCCTTTGAAGTGCATTTCCATCGTAGTCATGATCGGGCACGATCTGACAGTGGGGAGACATATAGCGCCAGCTTTTTTGAGAAGGCCTTCATGAGAACACGCGAAGGTTCATGGTGGGGGGGTCAGACTCCATCAACGCTACGCTTGGCTCAGGTGATAGTGGTGTGGCTTTCGTTCGCCCAAGGAGCTATAACGACTATCATCTAAGGTTTGCTGGGCGCTCTCTCTCTCTCTCTCTTTCTTGTTGGGCGGGGCCCACTTGTGCTTCACCCGCTTTGCGTTTTGCACAGTATCTTTGAGGTCTGATCTGTAATCTTTCTGAGAAGGCCCTTGAGGAGATCAGGCAAAGGACCAACTGAAGCGCAGCTCACAGCAAGGAGGCGCACGTGAGCCGTTCTTTTGCTGCTCATGGCTCTGAGGTTCCGCTCTGATGACGGTGAGGACGAGATTGGCGAGGTTTTATGTGGCCTTGATGGGAACAGGGTCCGTTGGAAAAAAGTTTCCAGACGCACGTGGGATTGTGGACCCTAGCACTGGCCCGGGCTGTGCGCTCTTGAGGCTGCAGATAAGCACCCCCTATGGTTGTGGAGTTGCGGGAGGTTTGGAGCTCACAGCAAACCCATGGGGATTTGTATGCCCCACCATTGGAAAGCTCTCCCATGAAGTTCAAGGCCCAGCCATTCAAACTGCTAAACATTTGGCTCGCCCTGCACCTCTAAGCCAGTAACCAGTAATTCAAGGGTTGGAGCAGAATCGTTGGGGTATCGACTTGCACACACATTTGTATGGTAAAGCCACTTGCTTCAGGTATAGCTATCTTGGATGCAGAAAATGTGTCTGAGATTGCTTTTTGAATGCATTGTTTGTGCACATTTGCAATGAAGCCTTTGCCCACAGAGCGCTCTTGATGTTCTCCTCTCGAAGAGTTCGAAGGCAGACTCACAGGCGACGCCGGCGCCAACAAAGGCCAGCGAGCCTGCGGCAGAGCCGACAGGCAGCGCCGAAAGCAGAGCCGAAAGCGCGGCCAAAGGCAGCGCCCAAAACAGAGCCGGCTGAGCCGTGATGGGAACGTCAGCTTGCGCCTGGAGGACTTGGAGAGTACTAATCGCAAGAATGCAAAAGGCACTGTCGTCCACAAGTGGCAGGAAGGCTCAATGAGCCGAGGGCCGGCGCTCCCAAGCCCGCTCTGACCGACATGGGACCTTGATGAGCCGGGCGACAGTGTCAAGGTAATGACGTTGAAGGCGGCGCAGTGTGTGGTATCCGTTTCTGAGCAATCGAAATTCCAACCCTCGATCTACAAACGCCCCGTTGGACATTCCATCGTGAGTCACCCTCAGGATCTACAGGTGTCCACCAAGATTTGTGGCTGCCTGCCTCACCTCTAAATTCCAATCAATAATGTGACCAATGTTTATGGCCACAAGGCCCCAGCTTCCTCGACAAAGCTTGAGTACGCGCAGCGACAGTTTCCTGTATCTCAGCAAAGGTTTGCAGGACTTGTGAGCTTTTAGTTTCTTGAACAAGTGGGCACAGCTTTCTGAGGAACCAGGTCCTGCAACGCAGAACTCGTGAGCTTACATGTTTGAAACAAGTGGACACAGCTTTCTGAGGAACCACTGGTCCTGCATCGAGGGCTAGTCAGGTCTGGTAGTTAGCCAGTAGAAAGATAAATAGAAAAATAGTTAGATTAGATTAGATTGGATAGATTAGACAGATTAGATAGATGAGATAGAACAGGATAGTTTAAGGTTAGATCGATAGACATACATATAGATAGATAGGTGGATAGATAAGTCAAGTCGATTAGATTGGAATAGATTAGATTAGATACGGCAGATTAAATTAGGTTAGATATGTTGATTTGATTTGGTTTGCTGAGATCGATTAGATAGATAAGGTTAGAGTAGATTAGATTAGATTAGATTAGATAGATAGACAGATAGACAAATAAAGATATCAACATATAGAACATCTCCATTCTGTCCTTGACGAGTTTGGCAAGCTCACCGGCAGTGAGGATGGCCATCTTGGCCAGCATCCAACAGAGCTCCCCAGAGAATCGGGACGCACGAGCGCCAGTGGCTCGGTGTTTGGGGGCCAGCCCTGGGAGCTTTGGAGGGATGCGCCCACACAACAGGAGGGAGTGCTTTCGAATCCGCACACGGGACCTGCAGATGCGGACCTTTTGTAGATCGAACACGGGTTTTCTCGCGCGACATGTTGGATCCGTCGGGTTGGACCCGTACTGAACCAGAAACACGAAAACAATTCCTCAACATTTGATTGATCCAACAAGACTTGCACAAGGAGCTCATTACCCCAAGATTTCCAAAAACATACAATCAGATGGTTTCTAGATTTTATAGATGAGCTACCAGAGGATGGACACCCCAACATCAACCATTCACGTTTCCGATCTTTAAACAATTACAAGGTCACATACCATGCAATGCCATGCAACATTTGTTGACGACCGGTCCGGCTGGCTTGCTCCAAAAAATGCTGAAGAGCAAACTCTTTGCCGAAGGACTCCACCAAGTGGGGCGTACAAGAACGGTGGGAAATTAATGGAAATCATGGTATTCCAAAGTTTGCAAGATTTCTCTTTGTTTCTTTCCGGGGGCTGGGTTCGAAGGCAGATGAACTCAGTCGGGATGAACATCGACTTTGATTTGTTCTGACCTTCCCTGACAGCTGACAACTGACATGGATCCCACACTGAAAACCTCCCTCCGTCTTCAGAGTCTGCCCAGGCACAGCCAGCACGGCCGACGCAGAGCTCAGCTGTAGCTTGGCCAGAGTGGCCTAGCCAGGCGTCGGCCCGATTACCTGGACCTAAGAAATCTGAGAAGGCGGATCTTAACTAGTACAGTCCTCGCTCCTAGTAGCGATGGCCTCCAACGTAGTTTGCGATGGCCTCCACCTAATAGCGTCCTTGCTACTAGGATTAGCATGTTCATGCATTTTCCCTTCCTCAATGTGCACTACGGCAAGAGCCCAAAGCATGTAATTACAGGTTTCCAGGTGATGAACACCTTGCGAACGTATATCGATGTACCCCGTGCATTATTTCATGATGAAAGAGCGGTTTCAACCGTTCCTCAAACCAATCCTCAACCTGACACGTGTGTGGATGAAACGTCCAGGTTCCAGGCTGTTGTGTTTTTCGGTGTAAATCAACGATTTTGTCCCATGTTTCTGAGATAAGTGTAGATTGATATAGAATGTAATATAATATCATTGTATCAATTATACATTAAAATATACTAGGCTAGACTGTATTATGTTATTATATGTGGTGGGCCGGGCTCGAAATACCTCAATTGTGATCCTCGTCTATCCATCACATGATCGGCTGAGCAGCTGGGCTTCACTGGATCAAACCACTGCAACCGCAATCTCCAGGTTGGCTCAAACCTGCATGTTCCAGAACTTCCCTCCCAACAGTCAGTGGTTGGTTGAGCACAAAAGACAAAGATTCACCTGCCGGACTTGCTTTGGATCTGAAAAACATGTGATAGGACCGGAGATAGCACAATGTAGCATTCCAAAGCAAGTTATTTCGGGATTCTCATTTGGATTCGTGTGGAAGATATCAAGTTCGAGACAAGTCAAGTGATATAGCAGTTCCCAGCCTGCCAGGCCACCAATTGAGACCTGTTACGGCCCTTCCCGACCCTCTTCTCTAGAAACCCTTACAGTAAGGTAGCTTTTGACCGTAACGCCAGGCGCCGACCGCGCCCGCGGCACCGCCCTTGCCCGCGCCGACCACGCCGCCGGCGCTTCCGGAGCCCGCAGAGCCTCCTGAGTGGAGCCTCCGAACAGTGGATCGTCGGTCGCTGCGGCTCGAGAGCCTTTCGTCGGTCGAAACGGAGACGGAGGGGTCTCTGAGTCCATCGGTTCTTTTTTGGAAAATGGATATGAACGGAGGATTAGGATTTGCCAGGGTGTGATTCAACCCTGAGGTCTGAAGGAACGCTTTTAGACTAAAAGGTACGACATGGAGTTTTGGACCAGGGAGTGAACCAGCCTTTTCCAGCCTTTTCCCACTAAGGCCCATAGGGGCCCTAGGCTGAGAGGTCCATGACGCTTTTCGATGCTGTTCTTACTGTTGCCGCCCCTCATGAAAAGATTGGATCACAGAGGTGAGCTCCAGAGTGGAACCAATGCCAAAGCCTTGTCCCGTGTTTCCAAGGAGTTTGGTGCCCTGCTGATGTGGGTGTTTCATCTCATCCCGTCTCATGGCCTCTGTCACCGCATGCCCAAGACTGTGGTGTTCCATCAGGTTGGGAAGGTTCAGGCTGCCCATCAAGCTCAAAACGGCGTGTTTTGAAAACTATTAGAGGATAGGTATTGCATGGTATTAGAAACACGAACTCATGACTAGGCATGCCAATTTGACATGGGAACTTCATTCCTGAGGTCCATGAAAGCAGCTTTCACCTCTGAACCTGGGCCACTTCATCCCATCTTCAGCCCATCTGAACCTGGGACAACGGCACGCTCACCTGCATCCGCGAATCGCGGTCCTCTTGGTTTTTTCCCCCCTAGGATGCCCTGGCCCCGCTTCAGTGCGGCCCTGCAACGTGGAGAGCCCTTGCGGGCGCCCTCCGCCCGCTGTGCCCACAGCGTGGCTTCGGGACGGAGGAAGGCGACGGGTCACGGCGTCGCGGGGGGGTCGGTCGTTTGGGGCCGGTTGGTTGATGTGGTTTTCTGGGTGATTGGTTCGATTGGTCCATGTTGGTGAAAAACCCTATGCAAAAAGGTGTCTCAAACTCGGTTGACCTTCAAATTCACCAGTAGGTGTACCGCCACAAGGAGCAAATGCTTTGAGGGAAACAAACACAGCTCGGGCATTGGTCCCGCGGAAGGCGGGTGATATGCACTTTGCGTGGCCAGGGCCATAGATTGACCCGGGGGGGGCCAAACAGATGTGAAGCTCTGTTATCCAAAGTGTTGGTGGCTCCAAATTGCTGTGGCCAGAGAGCTATGGACAATGAGGGGGAAGATCACAGGTTTCATCCGGTGTGTTTCTTGATCAGTGGAGACCGGGGGTATGACCATCCTTTAAATCATGCACGTGTAGCAGTGTAGAGGTACAGTGATGGTGGGCTGTGGGAGAGGAGGATTGGCTGAAGTTGCCGATGAATGATTGAGGATGCCATTGAAGTTGACTAGGGGAGATACAGAGCAATATGGAGCAATCCAAAGCTTCGGAGGTCGGCTATCTTGACTGACACCTGGAGTACCAACAGACCCATACGTGCACATGTTCTTAGTGAAAGCATGGAAGTAGATAGCCTCACCCTTCAAAACACAGCTTTACAAGGCCCTGAAAAGCCGTTCCTCACCGCCAGGCTTTGCTGATTGCCCTCAACTACCCTGGCACCCCCGCGGAGCGGCGGTGCGGGCGGAATGACTTGGAGAGGGTCACACAGATCCTGTTGAGGCGCGAAATGGCGTGGAGATGGAGCAACATGCGTCGTTTCACATCACATCGTTTCACCGAACAGCCGAGGTGTTCTACACAAGGACGTACAAAAGCAGTGCCCACTTTCCCTACTAGCATAATCGATTGGCGAGGGCCTCCAATATACTGCCGATGGCCTCCAACCTACTAGCGATGGCCTCCAACCTACTAGCGATGGCCTCCGACCTAATAGCGTCAAAGGTGATCCTGTCGATTTTCCGGTCGATGCATCTGACTTCCCTGGGGTGTCCATTCTGGGAACAGGAAGGCTGTCATGCCAATGACCGCCGGACCGCCATGACTGAGGTCTGTTCTCATGATGAATCAGGTGTACGATACCCTGAGTTTCGAAGAGTGTTTGCTTTCTTCGGCTTCAATTAAGAAATTTGGCCGTGAGGTGTTGTCTAGGCTTACCAACCGGAATAATCCGCATGCAAGCTGCTAGATTACCAGCTCAAGCGTTAGCTTAGGGGGGAGCGCTATTTTGGCCGGGAAATAGTGTGTTTGTGACATTTGTGAGTATGTTTGTTTATTCTTTTTGAAGATGGAGACAAATTCATATGGTTTCGGATTCGCGATGCCGGTTACGCCGCCCGGGGGGAGACTGCGCTATCGACATCGCGGACGCGTGTTCGCCCAGGTAGGCTTATTTCTGATGCATCTGTCTACTAGCACCACCCCTGCTACAGCCACAATGAAATTTCCCGGCTCTGAGAGCACAAGTATCCGCGCGGGCGGCTTTGACCGCGAAGCGGTGTGAATATTTATATAATGGTTTGGTAGAGAATCAATTGCAATTACTACGTCACTACATCCGAGTGCTTCGAAGGGCACCTAGTTTTTTTCTTGGTTGTCGATTCCTGGTGCAGAACACAAACCAGCATGCAATTAGACTCATCTGCATTAGGTTCCTGCTCTGCCTAACAGCGCCAGCATGTGTTCGCCCCACCAGAAATGTTACTATCAGCATCTATTTGCCACAGACCTCTGAACCCTGCTATGCCCAGACTGTTGACCCCAATGAGTACTGTAGGGCTGCAGGAAAGGGAAGGACAGGGATTTCCAGCCATGTCGAGGCTCACAGACAGTCACGTAATGTCCAAGTCATCCGGCTGCAGTTGAAAAAAATAACAAAGGAGTAAAACATAAGTGCTCTAGGTATAGACCATGATTACTGGCATTGAATTCATATAGTAGTAAGGTCGTCCAGAATGCCAAGCTTGTTTGGGAATGGCAAAGCATTTAGGTTCCATGGTTTTGGCCTCACTTTGTCAAGCAGGTTTTGGTTCTGTGAGATCCTTCCCTTTGCCGATGCCCAGCCATCTGTATACCTGTTCATTGTGAAGTTTCCAGACACGTCAGATGACTCTTTCGATGAGCACCAACTGGTTGCCAATCCCCCCCGCCAGAGCTGAGACAAACATTCGCACCTTGCACCGCATGGATCTTGAAGAAGGCTGCATCCTGCCCAATCTTCTCCGCAGGCTGGGATTCCAAGAGGAATGGATCTTGAAGCTCTCAGATTGTGAGCCCGGCACCGACCGCCGGGAGACCAAGGGTCGTGACGTGACCAGGTGTACGGAACACCGTGTCCAACCTGGATGCATGATGCAACAGTGTCCTACATTCCAGCACCAACAACACTCCAGTTGTTTGTCACACCAGTGCGGCCTGGCGATGACAGCACACACGGGATCCTTTGAAACAATGCAGAAACATTCAAGAATAGTTTGAAAAGGGGTGAGTTTGTTTTGTGGAGAAACGATGAATCACACAAGCATTCCAACAACATCGTGCGGAGCTACCGTTGGATTTGGGCCATCTATCTAAAGATCACTGGCAGCCCACCGAATTTGGCCAAGCTTCAAAGCTTTGCAGCTGGTGGGGAGTCCAAGTAGTATACATCGTATACATATCGTATACATGTAGCCAATGTTTGTGTGTTTTTTCCGGATGTTCTTTTCTCAGCTCCAAAACAGCCACTCAAGATTGCTCCGCGGTCCGGGGGGGGGCCGGGGTGTGGTCAAACCGTTTTTCCCCCCACCGGACGCCGGCGACAGGTCCCAGCAAGTCGAACTTCGTGGCGGCCTTACAGTGGTTGACCCACAACGTGGTCTCAGGACGGACGACGCGGCGTCTTGGACGCGGCCAGACACATGCGGTCGATGGCAACGCGGCGAGCTGGCGCGGCAAGGTTCTTGATTTGCCAGTCCTACAGTGCTCGGTATATATTACGATACGACATTATGACAATTGGATGATTTCTGGACCAAACAGCGCAAGTTTACGTGGTAAGTCCGTTGTGGTTGACGTCCGTGTTGGACGGCCAGAGCGGACTTCCGGGTCAGGAGACGTGCTGTTCTTCCATTACAGCGGCCACTCGGCGCTCCACGAGGAGGGGAACGCGCTGCTGGATGCCTACTGCCCCAGCGACTTCGCCGAGGCGGAACGGGGGACCAATCGTGATACAACTGGTGGCCAGCACGGGCGTAAGGGGGGGGAATTGACCGTTTTTCCTGCAAGGTTTGTGCGGTTTTGGTTGAAATCCTTTTGATTCCCCTCTGATTGCATTGATTATATAGTTGATTGGAAAATATGAGAAACGTTTAATTCGCTAAGTAGACAACAAAACGTCCGATTGATTAGACATGTGTTTGACAAAACACATGTCCTCGACCAAACTTTGTCGAGAGACATTTCTTTTGTGGACCCTGGCCCTAAGAAGTTCCTTTGCTGTAATTACTGGTAGTTTGTTTTTTTAATGGTTCTTTGGGTGAACAAACAGAGCATAGTAGCCTAACGGGTGCAATTCCTTGGAAAACGAAGCCGGGCAACTAAAAACGAAGCCTCAGTAGAAACGATCCAACTTTTGAACATGAATGTTGAGGCGTCGCTCAAATCAAGATCCAAAGAATTTAAAGAGACGGACTCTGTCCTTTCATCCAAGACATGCAGCACACGCTGACCTGCAGCGTTCATGATGGCCTTCGCATGGAGAGCAACTTGAGTCCCAAGGGCTCCCCCCCTCTCCACCAAGGCCATCCAGAGGCGAACAGAGAAATCAAACACAAAAGTTCATGCTCAGTCAGAACCAGATACTTGGTCGTTAGGCAGAGACTCTAACGGCGTCACATACTCCACTCCCACTTTCCTTCTGTTTCCATGCAAATCCATCAGGCGGGCCATTTGCCAAGTCGCGATTGCTATGAGCTAGTCTCTACCCTGCCGAAGGGAGTCCGGTTGACAATGCTGGTGGACTGCTGTGCTCCTTGGGCAAAACCTGCTCATCAAACGATCGACGCACTTGGGACGTCCTTCAGGGGGTGGATTTCAAGATCGTTGAGATTCATCAGCCTTGTCACGGAATGTGGTAGAGTAGTTGTCTATAGTCTATAGTCACATCACATTGAAGTAAAACCAGGTGTTCCTCCTGCATGGTTTTTTCTCGGCAATGCCTATGGCCCACCCACACCAAGGTTCCCTGCAACCACCGAGGTTCCCTGCTCCTGTCCGCAGCTGCCCTTCCAGTGGAACGCACAGAGCCTCCAATGGAGCGAAGACGCCGACGCCTCGTCGTTGGCGCCCACGGCGGCGGCGGACATCGTGGGCTTGGGTGGGGCCTCAGAGGCAGAGATGAGCCCGGAGCAACTGACAGAGGCAGGCGGTCCAGTCGCTGAGGGATGGAGCTTGGGTTGGAGTATGTTGGAATAAGAACTTGTACGCTATCAAGTGGGCGCGGAGGAACAGAAGGGTGATAAGCTATGGTGGATCAGTTGGGTGGATGGAGGCCTGGCAACAAGGCAAAGTGATTTAACACCCAGCTACCATGGGACAAAAGAATAAGGGGCAGTGCATCAATGCTTATTACCTTAGTTTGTTTGGCATGCCAGGTAGTGTAGGATTAGGATGCATTTCCTCAACAGTACCACACATATTGTGTTCATAACCGGCTTGCACTTGCACTCAAAAAAATGTACCTTTATATCCATTTCTATCCTGTCTTGATACTGTACATGTTGCAAGATCCACGGCTTCAATGATTTCCCCGATGTCCACTGCATAGAAGACCAAACAACAACCTGGTGTGGTTCGGTGATATTTGTGGTGCGCAGAATCATGGCATAACTGAATTGAACACCCATGACCGAGCGATCCCAGTTTATGTTTTGGGGTGGGCGGTGAATTTTTTGGGATGACCAAGGTGCCATGACCCACGACAAGATGATGTTCAAAGACTCTTTGACCAGAATCGCTGGGGGGGGGATGACCCTACGCCGTTCCCACTCTGCTGGCGTCCAGCTGAGGCGTTGCGGGCAGAGCAGGGGCCCATCACTGAAGCATTCCTGCAGGCGATGCAGGCGGCTCCCCTGGTCCGTGTGGGGTCGCCTTTGGGATCCTGGGTCGCCCTGCTTCGCTGGGACGAGAACGATGGAAGTGGATGGCGGTAAACCCTGTTTCTAGAGGAAAGTCGTCTTCCAAGGGACCATGCCATCCACGTAACCATGTTAGTGAGTCAGAGTGTAGATCCACGGACTTGGGCTTGCTGTCAGCAAACCCAACTCCTTGGAAAGTCGTACTGTATGAGAAGGGCAGGAAACCAATGATGTTAGGCTTATGTTTCCTTCAAGCTCCTCTTAGTGTACTGCAATTCTGGCCCAGCGCGTTCATGTCTCTTTCCGGAAGAATCGGTTGCTGCCACCAATTGAGTGTGACTCGGTTACTAATTATCTGCGAATTGCCAGAGAATCAAGTTCGCACTTGTTCACATCGATTCATCCAAGAGGAAACTCAAATGCTTTGTTCACATTAACTAATTCTGGCCATCCCAATCCGACACGGTCAAAAACAACGCTTCAATTGAAGAAAGTGATCGGTTTCCACCAACGCCAACGCACCAGTCGAAGCACCAGTCATCGTGTTGGCGCCGGATCGCGCGGGTGTTTGGGCGGTTCCGCCGGGCCCGACCAAACCGCTGTTCCGCGCCGGTGACGCGCGGAACGTGCGCCGGTTTCGTGGAGCACCAGGAGCTGGCGGCCCGGCGGAAGGGCCCGGTGACCTTTGCTGAGTTGCTGGAAGGCGCCTCTCTGCGGCTGCAAGGCGGGGGGTCAGAAGATGCATCGGCCCATTGGGCACAACATGGCCTGGACAGAAGGCATGGAAGGCATGGGATGTTGGAGATTTTTAGGGGGTGGACTTAGGAGACTTGCAAGTCTGGTAAGTTGCAAATAGAACAAGTTCTGACATGGAGCTCTCAATACTACACCCATTGATCATGCATCCTTTTGTTCAAGCCTCAATTAATTACGAGGATGTCCCTGCTAAACCTTGTTCCTGGCCACAACATGTTTGAACTCCACGTGGTGAGTGGAGTGCCATGTTAAAAAAAAAAAAAAATTGAGATGAAGGTGGACCCCTGGACAGCTGAAAACAGACTTATGGATGTGTGGAAGAGGCTGATTGCTGGAAAACATGATGTTTTCTGTGTCCTTTCTAGCTGGCTGTTTGCTGCGGTTCAACTCAACAGCCTTCATGCTTTTGCATGCTTTTGCTACCATCGCTCCATGTGGCTACAGAATACTATATCATACAGATCAGTAAACTTCTACAGAACCTGTTTATCCATTTGCAATATTGAAAAGTCCATTAGCTTTGAGTCCAAACAAAACAAGTGCAATGTCCCGTTTCATGTCTCTCCTCCGCAACAAGAAGCAGTGCTATTAAGCTAACACTCCCCACTTGCTGTTCTGCACGAATTGCAAGAAGAACAGCCATCACCAATTTGAAACCCCAAGCAAGAAAACCAGCCAATCACGCAGCATCCTTCTCGAAACCGGCTCAAAAACACACGCTTCTCGAGACCGGTCTGCTCCTCGGCTCGGTTTCCCCGGACACGACGACCGCCCAGGCACGGCGCACGCGTTCTTGCAGCTCTCGGCTACGCGGCTCTTCGATCCCAAGAGCCGCAGCTTCCGCTTCTTCGATGCCATCGAGTGAGGCGGCGTCGCCGCGCAGGTAAACGCGGGACGGAGGATGACGCGTTTTGGGGGCGTCGAGGACCTGTTGGACGCGACGGAGGATGACGGAGGTGGGGGTCGAGTTGGTTTCAAGGGGAAGGGGGAAGCTGCAGGGAGGGACCAAGGCTTCTGTGGAGAATCCTCTTGCCTCTTGCTTGGATGGTTGTTTAATTTGGTACCAGTTCTTGATTGCATGTTCTTATAATGTTCTTGCTATGCACACAAAAAGGATCCTCCAGTGACAAAGGAGGTACTCTCAATTGAGCAGTGTTCTGTTATCGAATGAAGGAGTTTAGACAAGACTGGCACTCACTAAATGTCCGCGAAGGCATTGATGTGATACATTATGTCATTGTGTGTTGCCAAGGCTCACGAAGGCACTTGCGTAGGCTTCACAATTTGGCAAGTTTAGATTCATTGATTGGCAGTAAGAAGGGCCAAAGCCACTTGGAATCCGCGAAGCCTTGCAAAGCCAATCTTCCCTGCGAAGCCTCCAGCGTTGGCATTCCAGCAGTGTATGTAGGCACTTGATTTTGATGTTCAATCTCACAAAATGTGGTTCAATCTCCAAGAGACTCGCCTTCAACGAGATATCATGGATGGGTCCTTCTGGTGATTTCGCCGACCATCCATGTATGGAATATATGCCTACATCGACCCCTTTCAACACTCCAAACATGTCCTACCAACCGGTAGTTGCCTCTCAAGTAGTATTTCATGATCCACTGTTCCGAAAGTCTACCGGTTTTGACACACTCCAAAGTCTACTCGTTCAGATCCACGTGGAAGTCCAGTGAAGCAGATGACAGATGTCCCTTCTGTGAAAGGAATATAATATGATCCCTTCATTGAGCGGATTGCGTTGAAAGCTGCGGTGCCGGTGCTCGCGTTGTCAGGAGCTACTCCATCTCGATGGAGTGAGTGGCGTCCGCTCAGGTGAGCGGAGGTTTTAGACTGGCGACCACTGGACCACTGGATCGATCCACTATGACCGAAACAGACCGTGGTTTAGCTTTAATAGGACCGCGGATCGCCCATCTCGCCGGCTGGGTAGACGCCCGTCGATTTCCGTCCCCACAGTCAGTCCTGGGAGGTCTCCCAATTTCATTGTGCATTCGTTTGGTGTTGAATCGATTTCAACTGTGTTGGTTAGATCGAAGAAGTTGGCCTGGCTTTGTTTGTTCCGCTGTCCTCCTCAGCCGACGAGAGGGTGGATGTTCCAAGAGTGTCGCGGTCGCTGGCACCGACGAAGTGCCCATTTCACTCGAGAAAAAAGTGCCGGGAGCGCCAGAAGCGGAAGAGTTAGACCACTTTGAAACGTGTGACGTGCTGGGGTTGATGGTACTTGCTCTATCACGGTTATCATTGTCTTCCGGATTTTCCAGTTGGTAGATGTTGCGAAGTGGGACTAGCTACACTTCAGACCCTTGTAGAACCTAACGGATGGCAGGTGGACCTTCAAGCCCAACAGCCACCAGCCACGCCCCTGGTAGAACACGGGGACCGACCCCATCCTAGCGCGGTGTTTCACCACCAGGCGCGGCTGATGGAGTTTCATAGCCCTATGGAGCTGACCATGATCATCAACGCGCCTCCGCAGCACGTGCTTTTTGCGGGCAGAACGTGGCACGCAGAGCACGTGCTTTTTGCGGGCAGAGCGGAGTGGGAGTGGGACGAAACCCTGTCGGGGATGTGGCCGAGATCCAGAATCCGCCCTGTGCCACCCTTCTACCAAGATGTACATGACCATGCATCCATGGGACTGCCATATTTGCCTACATTGGGGTGGTTCGGGGGGATCAATGTAGGCATATATTATACTATATTATCATATATGATTAAATCATATTAAATTATAATTTATATATCATATATTTCAAACATGGAATGTCTGGGATGAATGACTTGTCCTGCTCAAATATGGTGTTAGTTTTTTGATCTGAAAACAACTCATCCCAAGCCACAGTTCCCCTACTCCTCCACCCACCCGGACAGCCAAAATGAAACGACATGTCGCGCCTGCTGAGACCTCGCTTCACAGTCTGTGAAACCTCCCAGTGGTCCGAAGTTCCAAAGCTTGTCAACAAGCGGACATCATCTTTAGAATTCCATCCTTTGGACATCATGGTGTTCTCGAGGAAAACCAGACAATCCGTGTTTTTTTTACATTTTTTACCATGCATGTGAGTCTTTGGGATTGCCGACTTCGACCCATTGATACCAACCTCGGTTCCAACCCTCGGCTGCTAAGCAGCTGGGTACGGGCGGAACAACCCCCCTTCTGAGGCCGCGAGCAAGTTGCGCATCAGCGATGAGGAGCTCTACCATCGCTTCGTGGCCCATGACATGACTTGAAACGTAGCCGGTCGTCGGAACGTAGCCGGTAGCATCCGGCTACGCCCGGTAGCATCCGGTCTCGCTGTCGCATCTCTCAGTCCATGGAACTACCGGCCGTTCCAGCAGGGTGGCAGGGGCCCTGGGGGTCCTGCCTGCGACGCGGCACAGAGCCTTGCGAAAACGAAGTTGGAGTTGTTCAAACGGCGGCGACATGCTACCATGGAGAAGCAGGTATTATATGGTAACGTACCGCTTGCCTTGTCTCATGCCCAACACTATCACGATTGCCTCCCCTTGAACAATGGACCTGTGTGAACAACAGCGTATACCATAGAAAGCACCTCACATACCTGGCGAGGCGCTTGGTGAATTTGTGCTACTTCACTTCCTGAAATCTCCCAGGATTCGGTCGTTACACCTGGATCCCTTGGGCTCCTTGTTCGGTCGCAAGAAGTAATAACCAGGGCAGGGCAATGATTGCCTGGAACCAACAAGGAGCCAAGGAGCAATGGAACAAAACCATCAGGATCCCTGGAACCTTACTTGAGTTTGTTGAGGGAAATGGTTAGCCGTTAGCCTGTCTTCCGCATGTTTTCCCCAATTGCACTGGGAGAAGCAGTTCTGCCATAAGCCAACTTGGCTGTCACAAGACATCCACTGACGTTTCCCTCATAGTGGAAGTTGAGATTGTTCTCCAAATGAGTCCAAACGAATTAAAACCCTTTCGCTTCCTGGCAGGTGACGCACATTCAGTCTCGCCTGGGCCCGAGTGTGGGGCCGGAAAAACACGGGTGGTCCCATGGCATGCTGAACCTTGACACCATGTAGAAATCACGTTGTTCTTTACGACAAGATCGGCCCAGATCGGCCAGCTGCTACTGTATGCCTTGGTGTGGCACTGAAGACCATGTTCTCCTGGTCCAAAGCATTCCAAAGCATTGAGAATGCACAGTAGGTCACCATAGCTTTAAGCCTTCTAAGGCTTAAAAAGCCAAGTTGGAAGCAAGATCAATGTATCCCAACTCACAACAGCGCTCGAGTCTTGGGGTAGAAGAAATGCCCGTGGGTTGAGCCCATGGTCGTTCGCTTCTCAAGTTCGGTATTGCAAATTAGTTTCCTCCGTCTACACTCGTTGAATTAGCACCAAAATGTGCGTTTACTTACCTCGAAAGCTGTACACTGTAAACTAAAGAAACAACCATGAAGGAAAACAACATTTGTAAGCATTAACATAATTGCATTGCGTATAATTGCTTGTTCGAGCGACAGCCATAAATGACATGCTTTCAGGCATGGGCACTGAAGCCTTTCATGTCCGCGATATTTCCGCAGGGATGCCCAGCCCAGCCACAGATGATTGTACGTGGGAGGATTTTGGAGGAAGAGCCAGAGGGCCTTGAGTCAGATCAGATGAACATTTGGGTGGGGGTTTAAGATATTCTTATTCAACCTTTTCTTGTGATAATTGAACACACACACACACACTCTCTCGAGATAAGAGTTCGTACCACATGCGGCTTGCCACTCGAAGAAGGTGACTGCCGACTCAAACAGATGCAATGGCCAGAGTTCTTGTTCTAGTTGAGAACAGGACCAAGTGAGGAGTGAAGGTCGTTAAACGCAGTTATATATGTCACTGGACATCTCCAGTGATATCACAGAATGTCAGTCTCTACACCTGCAGCCTCCACGTTGGCAGAGACGGGCTGTACTTTGGTACAGCACGAATAGCAGGGGGATGTGACTCCTTGCTCCCGTCATGGTGTAATGGAAGACAAAAAAAAAAGAGCCCAAAAAGAAAATGGATTGAAGAAGAGAATCTTGAAAAGAAAGGTTCAAAAGAGTACAAGAAAGCGAAGAAGGGCCAAAATCGGTGGAATTGGTTGACTTTCCACCTGGTTTGGTTTCTTTTTCTTTCTTTCCTTCCTTGTTCGGAAGGGTTTGTGGTGCCTTGGGCTGCATGTAAACCCGGCCCTTATGGGCCCCACGAGTGGGGCTGCAACGTCTCCTGCCATGGTTCGGTGGAGGAGTTAGGGCCTTGCGCTGCAGCTGTGCCGCGGCCTGCCACTGCACTTGGGATCCTTTGGCCTGCGCTGTCTGGGCCTCCTTTGGCCAACTTCTCTGAGCTGGTGGCTCTTGCAGCTGTTGGACCGCCGCAAATTTCGGAACAGGTTACTTTGCTACCAGGGCAGTTTGGGCTCTCTTTGGCCACTGTGCGGCAATGTGTAAACCCTGTTTTTTCCTTGTATCTTTGGGTGATTTGGTTTCTCTCTGGGATTTCTGGGTGGGGGTACCTTTGGGTCCTCGAGCCTCTTGGTTGGCACCTTTTCTCAAAGTGGTGGGGCAGGTTTTTTCCTGCTCGGAAGAGGTGTTGTCGCGTTGCCCGCCGTTGTGGACGACGTCGTGCGGTAGGCCCACGACTTGGTTGGAAATCACGAAATCATGATAGGATGAAATGCTGTTCTACCCGTCAGCGCCTTCGAAACGTGCTGATCGCTCGAGACCGAGCCCAGAACTGCTCGCGGTTTTCACCCCAGTGGGTCCTTGATGGTCTCTTAAGTCAATCTAAAAGATTGGTTTCACAATTCAAAGCTGCGGATGTTTTTATTCCCCCGGTTCCCGCCGAACTTGTGGGAGTTGGGAACAGAGGAGGGGCAGGGGGTGCTCATGCCACTGCTAGAAAGCGGCAAGAGCGCTCGGAGGTTGATCAATTGTTATTAGATGGCATGCAGGCTTTGCTTCTTGACGTTCAAGCTAAGCTTTCGTCGCAACAGGCTTTGCATTCTGGCAAAGGTAAAGGCAAAGGGAAAGGTAAAGGGAAAGGGGTGCAAGGGCCTCCTGCTGGAGGCAAACTTGGCCAACCCTCGCAAAAAGACCCCGTCGAGTCCGGGCTTGTTGGGGCTCTTACTCGTTTACTCGCTCGTGCTCAGAAGAAACCGCAGGGTTTGTTGGATCGATTGATTGCCTTAGTTGAGGCGGCTCGCAAGGGTCAATTCTTGGAACCTCACCAAAAACAACGATCGAATGCGTCTACTGGGGCGAAAGGGAAAAATAAAAAGGATGAATCTTCTACTGGAAAGGGTAATGTGCGACCTGTTGGGACTCCGCTTGAAGATTCCCCCACTGAGGAATCTTCTTGGATTCAAGTGCTTAAGGGAAAGAAGGTGTATCAAGGCCAAGGCAGTGGGCAGCCTTCAAAGCTGCGACTGCGTCCCGCTGATTGGCCTAACACTCATCTTGTTTCTGACCCTGCTCAGTTGGGACCTATGGTTGACAAACTTGGAACTTCGACCCCGTTTGTCATCCTTGTTGACAATGAAACTACCCTGGCGGGAATTGCTGAAATTATCGCGGGGGATACCAATATAAAAGCCTCTGTGCTGTTACCAGTTCGTCCTGGTACCAAGATCACACTGGCGACGCTGCCTTCTTGGATTTTTCACGAAACCCGAATTCCCTTGACGGAAGAAAGCGGTAAAGTGGTCACGCGAAATGTTGCTAAGTGGAGTAACATACAAGCTGATGCTTTGAAATCTTCAGTGAGAGTCATTGTTCCCACTGATAGCAGACCTGGGAAGGCCTCGTTTGAGGAATTCCGGAAAAATTCTGTTGTGATACGTTTTACTTTGGACTCTCGTTTCACTGATTCCAAGACCTGGACGAAAATCCAAAAGTCTCCGGGGACGTGCGCCCGACGTTGGATCACTGGGGTTGCCCCCAGTGTCAAACATGGGTTCCTCGATTCTTGGAGCTGGGAACTCCAATCTGGTGCTGGAGGCGCCGAAAGTGTGGTTAAGGGGCTTATTCGTGTTCCTAAGGACAAGCAAGTTGGACTCCTTTTAACCGCTAGTGGACGCTCATCTGATGGGATGCGTTGGTTTTTAGATCCTTTGGACTGGAATGCCACACCTGCGGAAGGGTGGGGGACCAAACCCTTCATTAGCTGGATCGAAAGAAACCAAGGTGAAACTTGGCCGGCGTATGCTGGACGGGTTGCTAAGCACGCTGCGTCTCATGGGGTTGCGAGGGGCTGGCGCCAGTTGGGTCTTCGGTCTATGACCAAACCTGCTGACAATGCCTCTAGTAGCCCTAAAGCGTGGTCACTGCGAGCTGCTCCTCGTTTTTGGCAGCTTGAACAGGTTGAGAGTTTCCTGACTGCCTCTGGTTTTTCTCAAATCACTTTCACCACCAAGCGTTGGGAACGTAGTGGTACCACCTGGGGGTTTAAGGCCATCCACAGTGGGGATCAGACGTATATGCAATTGCTTTATGATGGGGATTCTTTTGAGGATGGAAAATTTGTTGTGGTGGAGAGGTTTTTTCATTTTGGTAAAGGTCTCCACACCACCAAGTTAAAGGGTGAATTTAGCGTTCAATTGGGAAAGGGTCCTTCCAAGGTTCCTGACCCCCCTTTGGTCCCTCCTTCGGATGATGGCAATCTGGGTTCGGATGCGAGCCATGATTCTGCTCGTGTCAAAGAAGGCCAACATCAGACCGCTGAGGGTGATGCTGAAATGACTGAGTCTCAGGATGGTACTAAGCGAAGTGCTGAGCCTGGTACCAGTCCTGAGAAAAAGAAGAAACGGAGTGTTGCGCACCCTCTTCCTGCCGGGGCGAAACGTCTTTCTAACGATGGACAAGGAAACTGTTTGTTTGAAAGTGTGGCACAAGGCCTCAAGCTTACGGGTGGAGGGGACCATCATCACAGATCCGTGCGTGCTGCTACGGCCTCTCATCTGAAGCGACATCGAGACAAGTACTTTTTGTTTTGGGATCACAAAGACACTATGGATAAAACCATGTCGGACACCACTATTAATGGATTTGATCAATACATTCTGCAAATTGCTCGAATTGGTAGTTGGGGAGGTAACCTTGAAGTTGCTGCTCTGGCTGCGACTTTAGACCGTCCTATTCACTGTATCCACGAGACTGGACAAATATATACTTTTAACAGTGAGGGTGCCAACAAAGACCTGTTTCTGTACTACCTGAAATGGGGTCACTACGAATGCCTGGAGGTCCAGGCTGAGACTGCTTTGCAAATCCGGACTAAGGCTTTGCCTGGACGACCCGCTGGGGGTCGCGAAAACAAAGGGGGAGGTTCTGGTCGACCTCCGTCAAGTCCCGCGCCTTCCTTGGGTGGTTGCACTAAACATAGTGGTTCACAAGATGCTCTTGCTAAAAGAAGTGGACTGAGACCGCAGGCCACTTCAGGAGGGGATTCGGAAGAATATCAATCTGGATCCACGAAACGGTCCAAACGAAGTTTTCATGATTCACTTTCTGGAAACACTTCTTGTGTTAAATCCTTTAAGGGATCTCTGGGGGGGTCACACTCGGTTTTCTAATCCTGGTGGTAGTAGCACTGACAAAAAATCATTCGGGAAACTTGTTGAGGGGTCGCTTGGTAGACACACGGCCTTACCCGCTCGTGTTGACGCTGATGAACAGGTTGTCCCGTCTTCTTTTGGTTCCTCGAAGTCTTCTGCTGTGGGTCAATGTTCTGGTTTGGGTGAACAAACCAAGAAAGGTAGCATCCGTTCTCAGGGTTTAAAGAAGGACAAATCGGTTCTGGTGGAAGCTCGCAGATCTTCGTCTTCCCGTGGGCCTGCGCGTTTCTCCAACACGCGAGATGATGCGGAGGTGGCTGGGAACCCGTTATTGGTTGGAAAACGTGCCCCTAAGACTAGCTGGACTTGCAATTTGTGCAAAACGACCTTCGTTGGCAGTGGTGCTAGCAAGCGCTCTCTGACTATGAAAAGGGCTAACCATATTGCTGCTAGGCATGCTCATGAAAAGGAGAAAGTGTTTACTATGCGGGAATATAGTGTTCCGGTTGAAGCCAGTGACAAGCTTCCCTTAGGTGAAAGAGATTGGGTTTGCCCGTTTTGTCCTAAGGCTTTGCCGGCCTTGCCTGCCTCGTTAAAGACCCAGTCCGTGCAACATCATTATCGGACGCAGCACCCGAGACGCAAAACCGGCGCTGCTCGTCTGAATGCCCTTCGATGGAAACTGGCCAAAAAGGATCCTGCTAAAGTGGTCAACTTTAGAGATGCCAAAAAACAGGTTGGGAAAAAGCTGCAACAAAGGGCTTTAGCTCGCAAAGACTTGAAGCAAAAGGGGCATGAGCTGGTCCCGGTTTCAGTGGATTGGTCTTCTTGGCCCTTGGTTTCGGCCAAGCAACGCAGTCGTACTGCTTTCCTGTATACTTGTGTGAAATGTCGCACTTGGACACGAGGGAACTACCACCGTCGCTGCCTTGGTTTGCGGAAAGTTCCTCTGGTTGTGCAATCAAGTGCTTGGAAACGGTTGGGCGCCTGCCCTCAGAATCGGGTCGCTCTCTGTACTGCTTGGGGTATTTCGGTTGATGAAGCCGAGTCTTGGTATTCCCAAACAAAGAGCTCGGACAGTTTGGTGTCCAAACATTCTGTTTCCAACCAGTGGCTCAGACAGCTGGTCCAGGAGGGGATTGAGCCACATCCTGGCCCTGAAAGTCTGTCGCAGGTGCGTATTGGTAGTCTGAACTGTCATAGTGCCAACGGTTGTTGGGCTGCTCTGGATATGCTGGTGGCTAATCCCAAGATTCAGGTGCTCTGTGTGCAGGAAACTCGTATGTGGCCAAACGAGTTTGCGTCGTTCAAGACTTCGGCCGCTCGGAAAGGGTTTCACTGCTATTTTCAGCATGGCAAAAGCACTGGGGGTGTTCCGCGGGGAGGAGTTGCTATCTTGATTCCTAGATATTTAACTTCTCGTATCGCTTGTAGGTTCTTGACGGATAACAGCCAATTGTTGGGTATCTGGGTTGAAAACTTTTGTTTGTTCACGTTTTATGCTCCGCCGGTTTCTTTTTCTGATAATCGGGGTGATGCTCAGATGGAGTTGTGTGAATTATTTTTGGAAGCTTTTGAGGCCCTTGGGCCCTCTAACGCTTCTGTTTGGATCTCGGTTGGGGATGCTAATGAAACCCCTGAAAGTTCGCTTGTTGGAGAGACCCTCAAAGCGTTTGGGGGGGTCCCGCGCCCGCAAGGATGCAGCACTCGTTGGAACTCGGATAGAGAAATTGACTGGTTTGCCTCTAACCAGATTTCGGGGCTTTCTGGTTTGACCATTTCGGATATCTACATTTCTGATCATAAGCTGATTTTGGCCGATTTTCATGTTCCTCGGCGAGATCTTTACCTGGGGACCCTGCAGCACACTCCGGATTGGCAAAAACCTGCTGGGATCAGTCCGCAGGATTGGACCCAGCTGTTGGATCAGATATGGGATGAACACCGCCCGGATGAGGCGATTTTTGAGCTTCCCGTTCAAGCGGCTTGGGATTGGTTCAACCGTGCGGTTGACAAAACGTTTCGCACCTCTTTTCGGCAGCTTGCGCACTCCCTTGCAGAGGATGGATCCAAAGAGACGTTGCTCCGTAAATGCAACATGCCTCATAAGAAAGGCATTCTTGGGAAATGGACCAAACGGTCAGTGGCAAAAAATGGACCTCCTGAAACCTTCGGGTGGTTTCGAACGCTCAAGTTTCGTCGTCGGTTGGGCCGGCTTTGCGAACTCAAAAAGGTGGCTTTGAGGCTCATTCGAGCTCCGGATCCACTTAAGCGTGCGGTCCAAAACAGCTTGGTTAAGAAATTAGCCCGCCACTTCCCGGAACTTCGTCAGAAATCTGACGATTTGGCAGGTTTGGTGCAATATGTGCATCAACTCATCCAGAAAGATAGTGCTACCCTCAAAACTCTTGAAATGGACATGCGTTCCCAAAAAATTGCTAAATGGAGAACCTGGATTGACGAGGACCCCAAAGCTATTGGAAGATGGTTGCGAAATCGGACCAACTCTGGAGGTTCGGTTGCGGTTGCGTCCGCTCATGGAAATGTTTGCACCGCTGAGGAAATTACTACCTGTATTTTCAACTACTGGTCCAATTTTTGGAAAGAAATTAAAGAGGGACGTCCTGATGGGATCACCAGAGATAGTCTCCTGCAAAGGCATGCCGCTTACGCTCCGGTTGAGTGGCAAGACCCGTCGGTGGACGAAGTGGTTCGTATCGCTAGATCTATGACTGGTTCGGGCGGCGTGGATGGTTGGCTTGGAGCGGAAATTCGTTTTCTCCCTCGTAGGATCTTGGAAATGTTCCGTAAGTTAGCCATTTCTTGGGGTCACAGGAAAAAGGTTCCCGCCCAGTTCTTGGAGGCCCGGTGCGTCATGTTGCCTAAGACCAGCAAACAGGTGGAGGGTTCTATCAGGGTTGATGACATTCGTCCTATCACGGTTATGAGTTGTTGGTGGAGGTTATGGTCTTCCTGCCTTGTGAAGTGTGCTTCCACTCGTAAATGGGTTGCCGATGCTATTCCGGATGAAGTGATTTTTGGTTCAGGGCCCAAGGCCGAGGCTCAACTTGCGGCTGCTGCGGTTCTTTTGGGGATTAGCAATGATGGTTTTGGGTGTACCTTAGATTTCTCGAAATGCTATGACACTTTAGACCCTCAGGGTACGGAGGCTCTTCTCCATGCTGGCCATTTCCCCCAACATTGGATTGACACTCTCAGTTTAGTGTGGAAACAACAGAAAAGGTGGATCGTTTGGAACCGTCATTATCATTCGGTGCAACTGGATGCGGCTTGTTGCATGCCTCAAGGGGACCCTTGGGGGCCGCTTGCCTTGCAGATGTGGATGACGTCTGGTCTCAGGTTCGTGTCTCAGAACTTGCAGCCCAGACTTCGGGGGGGAATCGACCGCGTTTATATGGATGACCGAAGTTTCAGCTCCCCGTCCCCCGAAGGCTTGTTGGCTAAGCGCAACCTTTGGGCTGATTGGTCCGGCAAGGTTGGTTTACTTGAAAATGACCGTAAGACGTCTTTTGCTTCCTCTACCGCTCGGCATGCCAGAAAGCTGGTTGCGGTTGGGATTTCGGACGATCAAATCTCTAAAGAATTTGAGATCCTGGGTGTCCAGGCGGGATTTCAACCCCGTACTTTTGGGCGTAAAGAGCAACACCGCATTGATCAAGCTTTTTTGGTCTTGCATCTCATCTGTTGCCTTCGTCTGAGTTTTCGTAAATTTCATCTTGCGGCTAGGATGTATGCTCTCTCTAAGTGTTTGTATGGTTGGATCAGTAGGCTTCCCACCGATGCTGTTGTTCGTAAGTGGTGGGCGGCGCTCCGAAAAGGACAGAGATCCTTGAGTGCTGCCAACCCTTTCCTCAGAGGAGTTCTCATGGGTGGGCTCGCGCATATGGACTGCGTGATCGGCGTCAATTTGCTGCGTGTGGTGCACACGCTCAAGCATGAGTTTGGCCTTGCCTGGGCTTCTAAACGCGGAAGCCCGCTACACATCTTGAAGAGGTGGTTAGCCTTGAAAGGTTGGGACATTTGTTCCAATTGGGTTTGGCAAATGCCTGGACAGCTTTGTACTCTTGATTTGACTTGTTCTGGTACTGAGCATTTGAAACACCTTCAACATGTTCTTAGGAATGGTTGGCGTTGGTTTTGTTTCAGCAAATTTATGAAACAAGCTCGTCATGATAATCAGGATATGTATGTTTCACTCGCCGACTTTCTCGAATTCGATTTTGCAAAGATGAGTCGGTTGTTGAATTCGGAGGCGGCGTTCCGCTCCGTGATGCTTGGTGCGGCTAGATCGCCTGGAGTTTTTGCTAATCGAGCGAATCCTGCAGGGTTCCCCACGGATTGCATTTGGAAGTGTGGCCGTGTTGGCTATTGGGACCACTGTAGCTGGGACTGTGACAATAGGCCTTCGATGGTTGTTTGTGATCACCCCCTCGGGAAGCGTTTGGGATGGTTTCGAGTTGGCGAATCTTCTGCTCACACGACTTGGTTGGCGAAAGTCGTTCGGAAGATCTGGGATCTTCGTTATGAGACGCCTATTAAAGGGATCGGCTGATTCGTTTTTTTCCTTTAGATGGGAGGTGTAAGGTCTGCCTTTTGGGCTTGCCTTGTGGATTGTCGTGATCCTTTGGGAGTAGGAATTGTCCTGCCCACACTTTAGGTATCCTGGAGATTTTAAGGTTTGGCGAATCTTTGCGATTGTGGCTTGGTGGCGCAGCTCGCTGCGCCGTGCCGCTGTGCGTTCTGCTTTTCTTCCAGCCGTACAGCTACAAATAATGATGATAGACAACTGGAGGTTCAATTCCTCCTTGAACACAGGCGTGAGTTGTGAGTAGCCTATGGGTTCAATTCCCGTTCTCTGCTGGCAGTGGGGGTTGCTTGGCCTGCAGTTCGATTCTGCTTCAAGATGGTCTGGCCCGATGGAGCACAAGGGAGAAGTTTTGGTTTACTTCGGCCACATCACCAGGTGTGGTTTTGGGTTGTGTGTGAACGTTTTCTTCTCGCTCACACCTTGGGTTGGGACACTGCAGTCCTCCGGCTGAGGGGCTGTTTTTTTGGACGTAGTGTTGTACAGTGTACAGCTGGCCGACTTTGTTTGGCATGGTGTTGTTGTACAGGGCTTGCACCCTCCTTCGCCTTGTGGCTTGGTACCTGGAGCGTCTTGGCTTTGATCCATTGAGTGGAGGCCGCTGGGCCGTACCCTGGATCGACATGGTGGGGTTGTGACTTTGATGATGATGGTGCCTTTGGCTTGTTGGTGGTAACGTTCGCGGTGACCTGGTGCTACCGCTGTCGACGGTGGTCGACGTTACTTCACTCTGTTGGGTGGCTGCCATTGCTTGGTTGCTCTGGTCGCTGTCTTCACCTACACCTTATGACTGGCGGCACTTGGCTGTGTCGTGCTGTGCGTTCTGCTTTTCTTCCAGCCGTACAGCTACAAATAATGATGATGATGATATCACAGAATGTCATAGCCGTTTTCGTTGTTTGCAGAACTATGACATTCCCTGCAGACCCCTGCATGGTTAAAACAAGACAACAGCCAAAAGGCTCCCTATCATTCCAAGGGTTGCGCACGCACACACACACACACACCCCAGATAGGGAGGGGTTGAAGCACATGTCAGCGCAAAAGAAAAGGGAAAAGACGCAATGTAGAGGGAACCAAATGACCAGGCACCACCGATTGTACCAAGACCTGGGGCACGTAAGAAACCTAGTTTCAGTGTAGCTGTACCATACACTGAGGTCCCGACAGGTGTGCGTGCAAAAGAAGGAAAGAAGATGAAGTGACCAGACATGAAGGCAGGATGGACATGAAAAGAAAACAGGAAAGTGTGTGAAGGCTGATGAAAGGAAAGCCAGATGGAAGGGAACAAATTGAAAAAAACAGACAACAACCGAACCTCATTACAGAAACCTGCGGCAAGTTGCCCAGTTTGGTATGCAAATAAGGAAAGGATTGGACAGAGATATCAGAGATCGCTAGATCTCAAACTCGAATCTGCAACCGCCGGTCTACTCAGCCGTGCCTGATGGCTGGCTCGGGGATGAACCAACTGTACTGCAAATGCTAAGCGATGGCCGTGTGTTTCAACCCTTTAGGGATACGGAGGACTATGAGGGAGTGTAACCATGGGTTGAATGGCTGAATGCGGTCGGCAAAACGAACATTTAGTCTTGAACCAGGCTGTTTCCGTTGGAACGCCGCAGGAAAGAGGAAAGGCCCACCCGAAAGCCGCAAGACTTCCATGAAACTAACCATGCACCAACTCTTCCCTCGCTCCCAACACACCAAAGTTGCTGTTCATGCCTTCTAAGAGGATTCTCAACTGGTCCAAAAATGTCCAAAATACACCCAAGACCGTGGATGAAGGTTTTTGGCCCTTTTTGACAAAACAAAGCCCGCTTCAGCTCTGGCTCGTTTGTGCCGCTGGTCTCCGTGTCATCTCCGTGCTCGGTCGCGGTGCGGCGACGAGGTCATCGTCACAGCCTTGGCACGCGTGAACTGTGGGGGCCTCGACAGGGGGTGGGGTGACCTCGACAGAGGTGGAAGCGCACCCCAGTAGATCAGATTTATCATATGTACAAATGGCTTAAGCGCCCACCGCCCACCCCAGTGATGTATGTAGTGCCCCCAAAGGAGAAGTCAAAGTGGTTTGGGACGTACCTGCTGGGGACCATGTGGTCCTCAGGCGAGTCCCAATTAAAAGAGCTTTCAGCAGGTATCTCAGTTCCCTCTCATTGATCTCCCAAAGGACAAGTTTGGTCCAACAAAACAACGTTTGGTCTACGAAGACTTACTGTAATCTGCAAAGAGTTCACAGCTCTGGAGTTCTTCGGGTGCGCCGCCAACCCACCCGAGGCGTCGACGCCAAGACCATGAGTCGCTTCTGCGACGGGGTGGTGCCCACCTTGCCGGAGGCGAGGTCTCGCTCATACGGGCGAGGGTGATATTGCAACCTGGAGAGTGGACTGGTGGACAGCGGAATCCATCGAAGGATGGAGCTATCGAAAGCGGTGGCAATTGACACCCGCAGATGACGTTGAAGACATGGGTCCGACATCCGTGACATGGGTCCGACGTGAGTGGTTCCTGCTTCATCTTGACATTCATTAGCATCAATTAGTAACAAGTGCATCGCTACTAGTTACTAGTAACAAGTGCCTTACTAGTAGTAACAAGAAGCTACTAGGAGCAAAGGGCATAACCAAAGGGACCCGCGCAGAGCCCGCCCCTGAGAACTCCTACAGATGAACTCCCTGGATGGGACCTGCGCAGATTGGAGCACAGGTGTTGAGTCAGACTGAGTCACAACGACCTAATAGCTCCAACCTAATAGCAATGGCCTCCAACCTCTCAGAGCGATGGCCTCCAACCTAATAGCAATGCTAGCTTTATGATGTTTTATGAAGTCCTTAAGGAGGGTTGGAGGCCATCATACAGCCCCTGCAGCCTCCAACCCCTGTGGCCTTGAGACGACTGGGATGATTCGCAGTCGTCGTGTCGTGAGGTCAGCGCCGTGGACCCGCCATGTCCCAACGTCCCAACCAGAAGGGCATCCAAAAGGAGCATCGTTTAGACCATGTTTCTCTAGAATGGCTTGTGAAGTAGACTGTGTAGACCCCTCCAAAAAGATGCACGTGCCTTCGCCCAGGCAGAAGGGAACAGGTTACCCACCAGGGTGGGCGGTCTCATTTCTCAAGTTTTTCGCCAAGTCCCGAGGCCACACCCTTGGAGTTGGCCCGACTCATGTACGCCTGCATGTGCCGCACTCGGAACAAGTGGTTTTTTTTTCGGTGTGTGAAATGTTTCATCATGGAAGGCCTTGATCGCAGCGAACATGCAATTGTGCAGCTGTACTACAGTGCATGATTTTCAGGTTAGTCACATGAGCTCATGAGCGTCTGTCGGGCTTGGTTTCACGGTTTCAGTTGTTTTCAGTAAGGTTTAGGATGGTTTAGGGAAGAGAGAGGAACGCTGTGAGGGCCCGTGTTTTTTCCGTGTTTTTGTGTGTGTTTTACTAAATTTGGGGCTCCTGCAAGTAATATCCTAATCATTCCCTGGTTCACTTTCTCAATGTCACTAACAATATCATCAGTATCAGTATCAATCATACTTATCATTTTGAATGTATCTATCTTTAGATGTTGAAATTTCTACAATTTAATTTTCTACAACTTGGTAAAATTCATGAGGTAATTTAATATCCACATACTTGCTCACTCTCCAGCCTCCAATCTTATTGATAAAAGCCACTCACTTGGGTTCTTTTGATCTTCAGCTTTGATGGCGAAAGCATCAATCTTAACACACTATACTGTAATACCAGCATGCTTCAGCTTAAAGTCAGTTGTATACATTTCAATAATTGTGAAATTAGTTTCAAAATTAAAAAACGTGTTTTTATCACTCTGCTCTACTAGACTTGCCAGCCTTTGCCAAAGAATCCTAAGCTGGAGGAGGGGGTCGACCCCTTTTTTTTTTGGTAGACCCTCCCTCTCAGCCTTTGCCAAAGGATACTAATCTGGAGGGCGAGGGTCGACCATTCCTCCTCACTCCTCCCTCCCAGCCTTCGCCAAATGCTCTTTATGTTTTTTGTTTGCTTCCCCCCCCCAGAGATCCCTCTCTTCCACCTTCAGATTGAGAGGTCCTTGTTCCTTGCCTACATTGTGTGGCACATAAGCTTTGGTTATTGTTTCACAAATATTTTGTGTGTTTAATATATAACAAATCAATATATAAGAAACGTTTAACAATACATATATATATATATTATATAATATAAGTAAAGTGATTTTATTGAAAACAATGGCTGTTTAGAAACACTTGAAAACGCAGGCCCCCACAGCGTTCCTTTCTGTTAGGGAAATCCATGCAATCCATTTCTTGTCATGGCTCTACGGAAATCAGGCCTTTTCTGTGTTAGGAGTCATGGCCTTTCTCCGGGATGAGACTTAGAACCACACCTAAACAAAAAGGTCGTTTGACCGCGTCAGGTGCGACAGGCTCAATGGGTATACTGTATACCTGCTAGTATTTGATATACCTGCTAGTATGTGATATACCTGCTAGTATTGTATACCCGCTCGTATGGGTACACATCCGAAAGACACCAATCATTTAAGCCAAGCTCCAGACCCAGACCATCCATGGGACTGGAATATATACTATATATACCTACATTGACCCCTTTTCAACCACCCCAATGTAGGTAAATAGGTCAGTCTCATGGAGTGTTTGGGATATACAGTCATGCAATCATCACTCAGACGTTGGGATTTGACCAGTCGGAGTGGCCTGCCGGTCTGGGTGTCCATCTCTCCAGGCGGTACCGATCAAAGGTCGCTCCCATCCAGCGATCGAACTCGGTCCCTCCGCCCTCCGGATGGACTGGGAGATTTGAACTGGCAGAACCCAACATGAATCTCAATGCAAGGAGCATAATCCATCATTCAAGATGTGGATTAATCATATAACCCATCCCTTCTTCACATCACCCACATCTTCTCGGCCTGTGGGGACCGCCGAGGAGCGTCTCCTGCCACGCGCACGACTTGTTCACCGCTTGTGTGTTGCATAACCGCGAGAAGGCGGGTGACACGGTATCTTCCCCCCCACCACAATGCACATCACATGCTTTGGTTTGGTGGAGGACACCTCCCCTAAATGATCCTACATGTTGGGATTCCAAAAAGTCCTTGTCCCAGAAACCCTCCCACCCACCCTCCGAACGTCGTTCGCCGAATTGGGGAACAGGTGACGTAACAGCCTGAGGACTCAAGGAGTCAGAACTGCTTGGCCTGACCGGTGAGTCATGTGAGTACCCATGGTGGGGCTGCGAACCTCATCGATGGCGCAGTTTCTCCGGGACGTACGTGACCGGAATGGGAGAAACGGGAGAGGCTGGGCGATGTTTGAGGCATCCCCTACGTCAAGTTCCAGGAGTCTCTGGGAAGAATGGAGCCTGTCATGTTCGGGGACTTGGGCTGATGCAGCCCGATAGGCCCCAAGACCCCACGGGGTCTTGACAGGGAAAACTCGCCCGGTCCAGGTGTTTGGAGGAAATATCGGGAGCACAAGTTCAACTGGGGATCAACCAATCCGCTGTTGTGATGTCAGATCCAGTCATCACGATACATGGCCATATACAGCAACCTCCGAAGATGCTCAAACATCACCAGATGCAAAAAGAGTTGAACGTCGTCAGCTGCTTTGTGATTTCCACTTGAAAGGCGTGAACCAGGATACACAAATGTAGCCACCCCCCTCGTCTATCAAGACTACCTCAATAGAAGATCACAGCGAAAACTCTGCATACTCAACTCAACCAATCCTCAAGTCTAAAACTTGGTCACCAAGCTTAGATCCATCCAAACACAATCATACACGACCACATGCCCCATGACCCATTAACATGTCATTTGCTCCGTGTTTGATCCAACATGGTCCACTTCATCGCGAAACCACGCGCGCTCACCGCGCGCGCGCGCGCGTTCGCCTTCGCCGGTGCTAGGCGTCTTCCATGGATCCCACCGCGCTGTCGAATGCCGCCTATGCCTTTGGCCAGTGCTTCGAGGTCCCGCCGCGGAGCGACCGGTTTTTTCGGTCACGCGACCGGTTATCCGGGACTGGCAGCCTGAATTCATACAGACAGGGGTGGTACATCGGGGGTGGTTGAAAAGGGATCAATGTAGGCATATATATATTATATATGCCAGTCCCATGGGGTGCTTAGGAACATTTGAGGATATTTGAGGTATAACGCAACCCAAGAGAGATATCAACTTATACAAGTCTATACACGTATCCGTAGTGTGTTCAGGGATCAGCATGTCGTTTAAGTTGACGTTAAGTATTCATTTTGGATCACCCGCTTACAGTAACTTTTGTTGGTGACTTAATATCACAACATATCCTATATATGCTTGCGATCGATGTGTCGCATGTATCAACGGCTTTTGTTTAGCTAAAGATTGTTTTAAGGTTGTGAATTCCAGAAAAGGAATTTGTTTTGTGGGCCACCTCACGTTTGGAGCGCTTCTTGCTTTTGTGCAGGTTGCAGAAGTGTCGCACCTGCCGCTCGGTGCGAGAGCAAGCGAGCAAGGTTGATGGATCCTGGATGTTCACCACATGTTCACCACATGTTCACCACCCAGCATGAATGCCCAGAAATTAACAGATTTCATGATAGTGGTCAATCTGTTTAGATGTTGTTCACCAAATATTTCAACAAAAATTCACAGATGTCATGCTGCAACACGTTATGCGATGCCATCATGAAAAGAGCACTATATATAAATCGATCGAAATACAAACCATGTGTTTTGTTCGTCCAATTTCGACTCATGAAATGCTGTTCGCAAAAGGTTCGCAACGTTCGTGCGATGTGTCAGGCGCAGTCTTCAGTTTTCTCAACGACGAAGCGCTATGACCCAAAAGCCCGCATGTTTACATCGGGGTGTTTGTGTTTTATCCAACGGATTACTTACCAATTTTATCAAATGTTCAATATATTTTTTTTCAATGTTGATTATGTATGTAAGAGTATAATATATTATATATATAAGGAAAATGGTTTTCCTACAAATGTTGCCTTGCACTCAAGAAGTTCCACCATGCAAAGGCTTCTAGACGTTTGGCAAGAACATGGCATTGATGATGTAAACACGAGATGTGGCATGTTTGTTCTATTGATTGATTTGATTGTGTAGTGTTGTGTTGTTCACACTGTGTTTCTGCATGTCGTCGTGCTCACGGAGCATTGCAGGGATTGGGAAATTATGCCCCTAAAAATACCCCTGGCAAAGACATGTTCAACGTGTTTGTCTCACAGTGAGCGGACAAGGAAATATGCAGAGACTAATATACTTATAATTAATTGCAATTATCAGAGTATTTGCTTTGTTCACTTTGGTGGGGACGTGTGTTGGACGTGTATTTCATGTTTCCTGATGTGTGTGGAATCCTAGGTGCCATTCACGACCGGGGTCGGCGACCAAATCGGTCTTTGCCCAGATCTGCGACTCAGGCGCTATTTGCAGAAGATCTTCCGTCACTTGCGCCTTGTTGGAGACCCAGATGCGAAGTCATGTGCGAGTTCTGCCGACATCTGCCGACATGATGCGATGGTAAAAACTCAGGACGTCCTGGCGTAGATGTGCTCCACGGGGATTGGCACCAGCTTTGCTCATCATCGTTTGATGGTTCACATCCCGGGTGTCCACTATTCAACCAGTTTCTTCAATGTGATCCTTTTGGAGTCCTTAAGGGACCTTTTCCAGGCAGTGACCTCTAGCCGGGTCACTTTGAAGAGCCCGAGACGACGGAATCTCAGCGTTCCTTCTTTGGATTGACATGATCTCACGGTCACCATGACCTCCTTTTTCTTCCAGATCTTCCGCTCCGATCGTCGTTCAGATTCCAAGAGTCGAGTCGTTGAAACGAAAGGAGTCGGTTCCGCCGGGAGAGTCGGTGATTCATGGTGATTCACATCAGTCCCAGACACGAATGGGACTGCCATAGGACTGCCCTACATCGACCAATGGCGGCAGTCCTCATAGCACTGCCTTCAAGAGAACCACCCGTTTTTTTTGTCGAGGCTTCGGTGGCCAGCTTGCCGCTGTTCCTGCCGCGGGAGATCGTGGGGAAGTCCCAGGGGCGCCGCCATGGCTTTGGGCGTTTTTGGACCCACGGGAGTGAGAAGAAAGCTTGTTACTGGACACTCCCTGAAAGAATCATGGTTACTTGGAGTGAAAGCCACCTGTAGGGTCCCTCGGATTTCATGGGAATCCGAACTCGGGGCATATGCCATCACCCTGTATATCCGTTGTGGTATGTTTTAGTGGACTTACTTCTCTAGCATCTAGGAAGTATGATTCCTTGGAACATGCAGCAAGGCCATATTGGCAATTGTCCTTTTCTTTGACATATCGTGATCCTCTACCCAATTGGCAAGCAATGCATGTTCTCACTTGGCTGAAATGCTGGGAGCCATTTCTCACTTCCTTGCCAGAGATTTGCTGTCTTCATTGCTGAGTAGACTATAGTGAGACACCTCCGCCAAGAACTGGTGTCATGAGAGCATCGGTTGGCCGTCCGACCCTCCGAGTCCAAGACCGTCCGAGTCCACTTGGGCTGCACGAAGACGGCGAAACACTCCACTGCGTTCGGGTGTATTTGCAAAGGGTGATGTCATGTGATGTCTATCCCGGATACGACAGCTTTGCATCCGTATGATGCATGGTGTAACTTGCCACAAAGGACTGGGTCCCTATGGATACGACTTTTGTGCCTAAGAAAAAAGTACCCTGGGGCCCTATGGGCCTTGCAAGGGCCCTGGCCACCTGCATGATAAACACCTCTCCTTCCACCGGGCAACCATCCTTCCACCGCAACCGTCGGGCACGCATACGAAGGACTCCACCGCCCGCGGTGGAGTCCTTCGTGAAAACCGTCCGGAACCGAGGTGGGACTTCTAAAGACTTACGCCCGTTGGCAGATCACCTTCGACTGTGGCCAGTTGTGCAAGGCCTTGTGTTTCACGAGCTGAGTCCTGATTTCTCAACAGGTGGTCCTGAAATCAACGTGCTCAAAAAAAGGCCAAAAGGGTCCCTGAAATAATAGGTTTGTGATGGTTTGTGAGACTTTGGTTTGTGTGTATCAGGATCTTGCACTCTACTCTATATAGACCACCTGAGACAGAAACGAAAGGAAGGTGCACGGACAGTAGACTATGTAGACAGTTGCAGTATTGTCCTTGTTTCATCAACCGGAAGTAAACAATATAAATAGTGAGCTCCGTATTGAAGCGTCAAAGTTGATTGAGCAAGAAATTTGTTTCGGGGTGTCATAGGGGGTCACTACAGAAATGAATTCGTCCCAAAACGCTGAATAGTAGCTGTTGGATAACACTTCGTTGAAGACAAGAAGCTTATTTGGTAACAAGCCTGTAAAGACATGACCTGCAACCCTTTCCCCTTTGAATCCTACAAGGGATTGGAGTGGAATTCCGGCGGAGGAACTTCCACCCCAGAGTATATCTATAGTATGTAACTTAGTAGGAACTCCTTTGCCAGTTTCCATTGGGAAGGAAAGTTTTCTGGAGAGAAATCGTTCCCAAACAGACTGGCTTCCTCTCGAAGAACATGAACACGAGATGCAAATCGCCATGTAGGAAAGCGAATCACTACCCAGAAATGTACATTACTACAGACAAGGACACCTTTCCCTTCCAATTGAAAGAGAAGATCCCGCTCGCTGGGAAAACCAGTTTTCCTCGAATAGCAAGGTGGCAGATCGAATGTTGGCCTGCAAAAAGCACTTTGACATGGAGACCACGGTGAGGGGAGTGGGGAGGGAGGTGTTGGGCTTCGAAGATTGTGACCTGTTCAATCTTGTTCAAGAGTATGGTTCCAAGAATGGTACGGTAATACAATATGATTGCCTTTTCGTGACAAGATATCTACGCAATCAACCCATCAACTCACCACGAAGTGTGGTGAAAGAAGACCTCTTCTTATAAAGAATCAACGGAGCGGCTCAATCCGCGGCGCGATCCGCTGAACCTGGGAGAGTTACATTCATCTCAGACTAGTAAATCAGTGCATCGCTACTAGCAAAGTGCATCGCTAGTAGTAGCTATTTGCTACTATATAGTATACACGTAGTAGTAATGCACTTGTTACGTCCGTAGCCTATACAGAAGAGTTACATCAATTCCCCAAAACAGCGCCGCGTCCGCTGCGTCGGTTCCCACTTTCCCGCCGTCCACGTGGTCCGTCCGCTCGGTGGGTCCCTCCGTTCGCTCCGCACTGCGCAGTGGGATCAATGGGTTTTGAGGGAATGTGTTGTATCTACCCCACCAGGCTGGTAGATCCCTGGTTGGAATGGACCCTGCCCAAACAAACAAGATGGCTTGAAAAGCTGAGGTCATGTGCCAAACAAGATGGTACTGTTGATGTTCTAAAGCAACCATGCCTTAGGGTCGCAGTGCTGTTCACATGGAGTTTGCTACTGTCCTCCCTGTTGGCAGCCATTCTGGGGTGATCTTTCATGTAATTGTACTGTTGCTTGCGATTACTTGCGATTACTTGCGATCATTGATAGCAGGTTTGATGGGTATTCTCATCAAGGAGCAAGACGCATGTCAGATTCTTTGAGAAGAACTGGTCCAGTCCTTCCAAGCCTTTGGTCCAGTCCAAGAGGACGTGTCCACTCGATCAGACTCGATCACGATTAAAACTGACTCGATCAGACCCGTGCACTTTCACAGATGATAGGGTTACCAATCAGCTCGTGGGACAGCCAGGTGAATGGCTTGCACTGCTTAGCCCTGCTGTACGCCCAACCGCTCGCTTTGGGTACGGTGTATGAATCGCCCGGCTCGCCCCCGGACCGCTGGGACCTTGAGCAACCGACCCCGAGTTGAAGGGAAGTAATGTAAGTCTCCAAAGAGACAGAAAAGAACAACAGATGCGGCTGAAAGATGTGAACGGAAAATGGTTTAATGTGGGGGGGGTTCGATAAGTGCATGTAGATCAAGCTCAACTACTTGCTCTATGGTTTTGTATTTCAAGCTTGCGATTGATCCATCCCCAGAGATGTTTGCTCCAATGTTGCGTTGGTCTTTTGGACAAAGAGTATCAAAGAGTTGTGTTGAAAAGAATTGAAAAGTATTGACAGGGATGTTTGAGTGTTGACGTATCATTCCCATTCTAATCAACATTCGACGCCAAAAACATATGTGGTGGGAACAGAGAGACCCCTCGAATCGGTTTCAAGGAATGCAAGCCCTCGAGATTCACGTCAAAGCTATGATCAGATGGAGAGTTCACAAGTCTGCGGGGCTTTTAGTCCCGCAAACGGACCACATGGAACCTGAGAAGAAAGATCGGTGGAAGACCATTTTCCGAATACCAACCCAGTGGTTTTGGGGTTCCATGTTCATGTGCAGGGGAGTACTCATCTCGCTAATGCACGCACCTGAGACGTATAGGCGTGCACTATAGGCCAAGAAGAGGTGCCTGTATACATGCAGAGCCCTTTTCGGACCATACCCCTCAACACATGGACATAGAAACGCAGGGTAATCTTGTAGATTTTGTTCTTCTCTATTTATATACTCTAGTAGTAGGTTACCTTGCACAGATTTTAGACCCTTGAGAACATGAATAGTTGCAATGCGGCGAGTTCTGCGGCGCTGTATGTTCTTCAGATCAACTGCCAACCAGTCCGCCCAGCCACTCCACGAACCTGTTGGCGAATGGTTGGCAACCACCCACCCACAGGGCGTCCCCAAGAAGTTTAGGATCTCACTCAACCACTCCACCGTTTAGGATCTCACTCAACCACTCCACCGGCGTCTTTCCGCCAGGATGCAGCGGAATGCAGTGCGCGGAGAAAGTGGCTCCAGTCAGGCTGCATGGGAGGCGCATGTCGGCCACGGGCGTGGGTTCGTGGTGAAGGTCGTCATGGTCGTCATGCAACGAAAGTGCGTGGTGGAGAAGACTGGGCTGCTTCCTTGGATGTTGGGGGCAGTCATGCTGGATTTGATACGAAGTTGATATTGATATGCTGCAGCATCCTGGCCTTCCACAGAACTTCGAGCAGCCATTCACAAGCCCCTTGCCATTCCTTGCATGCCTTCGACGTAAAGTGGGAGTATTTCTTACTTTTTCAAAGAGATGGAGCAGAAATTGCAAAGTTGTGGGAAACTGCAATGAAGCAATAGTTTTGGCCGTCAAGATGAGGGCAGTTTCCGTAGCAGTACAGGGCAAGATCAATTGCACTTGCAGTGTGATGCCACGGATGTGTTTTCACGTTTGGATGAAACCTGGTTTGGTCTATGGCCAGATGCCCAGTGGTGATTCGGCAAGCCCAGGAAGCTTTGCCGATGCTTCTTTGATCTTCTCCGTGGCTCCAGTCCTTTTTGGTCGCAACAAGTCGGGCTGCCTCTGACAAATTGGAGCTCGTCAGTTCAGTTGATATCTCAGAGTCAGAAAAGGTGTACATTCCCTGAAGTAATCATCATGGGTTCTTTGACTTCTCGACCACCTGTTTGGTACTCGGACTTCATGGTCTTCCTTTCGGGGCCGTATGCCATCCACTTTCATGATTATTTCAGGGAGAGTACTGTACCTTCAGAATGTGTTTGGCTGAAGGAAATACTGTCGCCCTGAGCCTCCGCAGGAGCGATCAAAGCCTGTGGTGAGACGAAGCGGAGGAGAAAGTTGACATCGCCCTCATTGATCTTATTATTAGGATATATTAGACCCGATAGTTCAGTCAGACAGGAGGAATACGACTTCAACTGGATGACTTCGCCCAAAAGCAGCTGAGCCAGGACATGCACCACCCAAAGGGTGGTTCAAACACCCCGCTGACGATGTATGTTCCATCCAATAACCATCCTTTGTGTGGTGCTGGAGTTGTCATCTTTGCTTCGAAGTCTAAGGACGAAGCTTGGACTCATCACCGACGCACACCTGTGGTCCCACTGTTTACAGCTGAAGGTGTGTTTCAGGATATGGAAGGATTCAGGTTGGCTTTTGCTGGCTGGCAGAGGCAATGATCTATGTTTCTTGGCTTCGTTGTTGAGAACTGTTTCCTCCAACTTCATGTTCCTCCCGTGGCTGCCGGGCGGTCCACCGATGTGCCAGGCCGTGTCGCGCGCCGCTGGGGCCTTGTTGATACCTGCTAGGGAGCTCAGGAACTTCGGTTCAAGGAGACACAGGAGCAAACCCTGTGTTACGTTCGTAGCATTCTTGTTACGTTCGTAGCGATGGGCTCCAACCGAATAGCGATGGCCACCTAGTAGCTTCTTGTTACTAGGGAGGCTATGATACAGAGTGGGCAGCAAGGAGACCCTTCAGTGATGAAACGAGCTTCTTTGATTGTAGATTGTAGATTTCTTGGTGTTTTTGAAACACAGGTCTCTAAGACATGGTCGGTGGCGTAGGCTTTCAGAGAGCTGCTTGCTGCTAGCATTCGAGCTGTTCCAGAAGGCTAGAAACCCTTAAACTACCTTGGATACCCCAAAGCGATTTCTTCCCTCGATGTGGCACCAGTCAGGGCTTGGGAGCCTGGTGGGGCCCTATCTTCTACCAGCAAGACGACATCAGATGACATCGGAGATCAAATCTAGTCGAACCAGTTCAAGAGTTTGAAGAGTCCTATCTGCAGGTCAGTATATTCCAAGTAAAGGTCTTGACAAGATGGACGCACACCTGAACTGTATGGCTCTGAGTTTGGCGCACCCCCAGGTCATTCGGACCCGCAGGTTCCAGTTATTTTGCCAGGACATGCCCTTCGACCCTTTGGGTTCGGAGCAAGATGCGGGACCTCGTTCTACTCTTCCAGCGGGACTTCGTCGCATAAAATTGGATAAGGATGAGATGAGTCAAAGGGTTCATTGCTCACCCGGCAAGCCAGCGCCTGATTCTCACAGGCAAGCCAAGTTGCAGGGTAATGTGGATGGAACCATTCTTGAACTATTGAAGACCGTTCAGATACACAAGTAACAAGTTGATACATTTTGATTGTAATGTTCATCCCAATCAACCAATTAGGATCTGGCAATTGCTTCAACACCTCTCAGCAAGTGTCCGAACAACCGGATTCTCTTGCATGGAAATGGAGAGAGAAGAACTCATTTCAGCAATGCCAAGGGTTTTTCACCGGTTTGTGCCATACTGCCGGAGGTCTCTCTGAATCGGTCGGGTCAGGCTGTTTTACATTCGCTTCATTTCCGCGCCATGCAGCGCCGCCTCTTGCCAGCCCTCTTGGCATTGGGTGCACTCCGCGCCTTTGTTGGACCTCTGCGAGCGCGGAGTGCGCTGAACCGGCCACGGGCATCGAATGCCGGCAGGTTGACCGGTGTCCGTGGAGTGCGGGTGGCGCGGCAAGCGGAGCAAGCGGAGGTGCAGGAGAGCAGGTTTTGGGGAGGCTGCCAATTCAGAACTTAAGTTTAAGAGATTTGATGTCGCTTTTGTAGGAAAAGCACGGGGTGATTCAACGTTATTCCGTTTGCCGTGTCCTCTCCGGACATTCGAACCGTATGGCTTCCCCGAACCGTTTGCGGCGTCGAGATGGGGGACGGTTCGAGGTTTCCCAGTGCCAAGCAGAAGCAGGTTGGAACATGTTGGAACCCCATACCCAAACACTCCATGTATGCCGTATATTCCGATCAGTTGGGGTGGTTTGGGGGGTCAATGGGGCGGCAGTCCTATGGCAGTCCCATGTGTCGTGTTTGGGATATGGCAAACCCGGTAACCCTAAGTGTTCGGATCCATTACGGAAAGTGGGACGAAAAGAAACGAACTGCTTGGGACCGGGTCGAAGCGCCGGCAAGGATCGAGGCTTCCGAGAATGGTCAAGACAGGACCTATCTTGACCTGTCTTGACCATTTGGGCATACTATACTATAGACACCCAAAAGAACAGTTCGGAACTCCACCAGTCAGCCACGGATTCCCCCGGTGGGGTCAAATGTTAGAACCACAAGAACAGTTCGGAATACCTTTGATATCCTTTGATAAGTTAAGTTCTCCTGCTCCACAAAATTGAACGCAAAGGCATTTATTTGATCCACTGCTTGCATTCTAATGGAAGCTTGGGAATACTCTTCACCGGTTCACGACATTTCCCACCCACCTGTCTACGTCTACGTACAGAGCTCGAAGCTGCTTGAAATTGGAGCGACTTTCGAGCTGTTCTTTGGCGTGGCTTCCTCGCGTGGCTTCATTCCAAATCGATGCACGTCCAACCTACTTGCAATGGCCTCCACCTAATAGCGCGTCCTTGCTGCTAGTCATATTAAGGAACAGAGAAAACGGGAAAAAGTTGTAAAAAACACATCGGAAGGGGATTCACTGTCCAAGGCTCAAAGCTCCTCCTTCCCCCGCAGTAGCAGCGTTCCAAATGACGGACCCAGCCACATCAAAGACCCCCTTCCTGCGACCCCCTGCCGACCGACCTGCACAGACCTGGTGCCCCGGAACCTCCCTCAGGAGCTCACCGATCTTCAGACCTGGATGCAGGATGTGAGCTCCGGCCGTCTCGCGCACCGGAGGGAGCTCGACAGAAACGGCCGGCGGTTCGGCGCCACGCACGTGGCGGCGTGATGGTTGAGGGATGTGCTTTCGGTGATTCGGATTCTGGTGATTCTGTTGTTGTTGTTGTTGGACAAGTGTGAGGATTCCAGTTTCGTTCGCTGATGTTTGGGGCTGAGTGAATAGGACCAAGCTTCTCTCATTGGTGGGATCCAGATCGGTTGATGCGAATGCCCGTGACACTTGTTCAACCTCCTCATGGCAGATCTTGCAGAAGCATTCCTACGTACGTATACGAGAAGCCAAGTGAGATGAGAAGCCATTCTGACGGTTCTGATCTGCAACAAGCCATCTGCAAGATGGGCAACACAGGTCAATGGCTTCACGCCAGTGGATTTAGCAGGAGGTGCTGAATGATAGACTCGACTTTGATAAACGAGAGGCAATGCCTTTGGTCATTTGGTTCGGTTGTCCTTTGCTGAATCACTCCAGCCACAAACGGCGTTTTTGTTGAGGGTCCCAACCAGGAGCGTGGAGGGAAAAAGGACAAGTTCAATTAAGTATGTGTGAGACACGACACACCAGATGTGCCAGATGATTCCCCCCCTCATTCCTTTCTAGAGCAAACTATAAATCAAGCCAACCCGTTTTTTTCAATGCACGAGCAGAATGATCCAACATGGCCGTGATGAAAATATACTGGGTTGGCCGTTCGAACATTTTTTCTTTTTTGTTTTTTTGCTTATGCTGGGCTATAATTACTGTAAATTACTGTAGTAAAAGTCCATACACTGTATGGACTAACCACCAGTGGACTGAGTGGACTGGCTCAA
>CAXAMN010009002.1:1096992-1116545 GCA_963970005.1 Durusdinium trenchii | reverse complement strand
CCCCAAATGAGAAAACATTTTTCGGCGAGGCCGAAAGGCCAACCCAGTATATGAAAATACCAGATTTTTAGATGCTCTTAAGCTTTTCAGGTTGCAATGTATGTCTTCGTCAAAGAGCTTTCAGAGCTTTGTGGATTATTATCATCCGCGGCATGGGGTGGCTGTTGAGTCACAAAGGAAGTCCCTCTGCAGGAGCAAGGAGGGCATTTGGGCGCGGTGAGCTTCGTGGATCTCCCTGGCTTCAAATTCAGCCTGGTGGCCGACACTGTGCCCCGTCGGGAGCGGTATGTTCGGAAGAGCATGTTTGGAAAGAAAACTGCTTGGGTTCAATCCGCAGGTTAGCCAATGTTGTTTGCTGCTTCAAAGTGAGCAAGACCAGGTGAGCCTCTAGATTTTGTTCCTGGAAGCCGATACCTGGTATTGGGGGCCTCAAAGATTGTATGCATCCAATGAATTATTGTAGAATGATGGGTGATGCTCCTTGCACTGACTTCAGTTTGGTCCAACCCATGATTTAAAAAAAGTGTACTGTACTGTACTTGTTTGCTTCGAGCATTCCATGCAAAGGGGTCAATTTGTGTTTTTTGGTGGCGGTGCCCGTGCCGTAAATGTGTTTGGCTATTGCACCAGAAATGACAGTAAAGAAGAGCTTCCTACGGCCCTGCATTCAGCCACCACAATCCAGGGCTCTGAACAAGGATGTTTGTAGACCTTTAGTATGCCCACTGTTGGGAGAGACTTTGGCGAGAGATCGTTGACCCATTGTGACATTTTGTCAAGTTCAACCAACACACTTGGTACACGAGCTGAGAATGCTCCCTGCGTATGGAATCCAGTTCTGGCTGCCTTTTTTGCGCTTCAGCAGAGCTGAGGCCTTGAAGCCGGGTGATACACTTCTCCGAGTGCCTTCCTTACTTCACATTTCTCCTTCATATGTGCGCAGCTTGGAGGCAGACTCAGGGTGATGGCTGGCGGCTCCGGTCTTGCGGAGCGCCGCATCCTTAAGGACCATGGAACTCTAAGCTGCCTCCAGGTCGCACCCAGACCCAGAAGGTGCTCATTCTGACAATGCAAGCGGTTAGGCAACACCTGAAAGGTGTCCTTCGGTCAGAGTAGGACGCTGTTTAGCAACCGGTCGGTTTGACACTTAAAACTCAAATGGTCGTGACAAGGCTCTCAAATTCTTCAAAGGAGGCGCATGGTGTTCTTTTTTTGGATGTGTTCACTAGTGCCCAGCGACAGAAGTTTGTCATCATCTGACCAGTTCAGTGACAAGCTGTTCAGAACAATCAACCTCGAAGCGAGAGGACCAGGTCTCGACCTTGGCAGTGTGTCTTGCGTCAGAACCCAGCCTCAAAGGATTGAAAAGAACAGCTGCAGAAAAGAGGGAGCAATAGATGAGAAATAGTTAAATGATGTTAAATGCATTGCCGCAGGAGGACTTTACGAAACCACCTTCATCATCATCACCATCATCATTATGTGCCAAAAGTGCACACCTAGTTGCACACCTCCATTCTCAGCTTCAAAGTGGATGTTTCCTCGCAATTAATAAGCAAGCTAGATTGATTGAATACATAAGATCACTTTTGTGGTGGCGTATGTCGAATTTAGTGCTGGGCAAGACGCTACAAGAGTTCGTCAATGTTTTACTCGAAGTAAGTATATTGTTTGAAGATGGACGTGGCAAAAGGAAAGGACAAAAGTGTGGATCAACACTCTGAAGCTACCAAAGAACTGCAATGAAAAGGGCTTCTCAGCACGGCACAGGTCCTGAGTGGCCAGGTGTCCAATGTTGGCGAACTTTGGGGTACAACGCGCCCACTCGGGAGGGGAAGGCTTGTGGTGTTTGCATCTGCTCCCTCCCAAACTTCCGAAGCAGAAGAAGACTTGGGCACGTGGCACGCCCTGAAACAAACAAGCAAGCAAACAAACTCAAACAAACTGCAACAAAAACACCAGGAAGCTGTTACTAGTAGCGATGCCCTTGTTACTGATAGCGATGCACTTGTTACTCCTAGCAACAAAAACACATTTCATTTAAAAGTCTGAGGTCAGACGGAATTCGGAAAGCTCTTCGAGGCTTTGGATGACTCGGCCGTCTTGGCCTTGGGGCTCCTGGCAGAGGCGGCCAAGGGAGAAAAGTCCAAGTGGTGGCCTTACATCAGGAGACCGAAACGGGCATCTCTGCTTGGGTTTCATTTCACTGTACACCCGCGCAGACGAACATAGACACTGAGAATTCACCGGTGGTTTCAACCATTTTCCGAATACCAACCCAGTGGTTTTGGGGATCCATGTTGATCTGCAGGAGGGTACTGGACATGTAAGTCATGTAAGGCAAGTAACGGTATGTCACTTGGATGGCGTACACAAGTTTCACAAGCCGCGTCATCCGTAGAGGAAGACGAGTCTTCAGGTAGATCACGTAGGTCACCCACAGAGTGGTGTGGCGGAGTGGATTGAGTTTCGAATTGGGTGGAGCTGAATGCCACTGTGGTTGACCAACAGGAGTGAGAAAAAGTTAAAAGTGGGATGAAGACCTATCAATAAACATCATCAAACAGGTCGGGATAAGATGAGTTAGAACCCATATGAAGCAATCAGAACCCAGGTCTCCCAGTTTCTTGAACATAGAGTTCGAATCGATCTACAGAATCTACACCGGCAAGACTTGAGCTCATAAACTCAGTTATTGGCCCATCGTCTCCCAGACCCATGACTGTGACCTGTCTATGTCGTTTGGTGCCTGTACCGGGTACCCAAGGCAATGTCACAAGTGAAGCAAGGTCATGTTATTGACTTTGGGGTACATAGATGCATTTTGCCTCGGCCATCTCACCACACTTCCTATAGCCCCTATCTTGAAGTTCGATGCCACAAAATACGAAGAAGTGAACCGCATTTGCAGGGAGCACAAAACAGAGCAAATGAACATCATCCACACGGAGCATGTCCATTTTCTGAGCATTTCTTCCCAGCCTGGGCCCAGTGCCCATGTCCATGTCATCGCGGAGGATGCTCCCATCTTCAGAGGAGCTCCACATCCCTTTGCTGTGGCCGGAGGAGGAGCGAAGGCCCGGCCAACCCGGTGAAAACATGGCTGCGGCGGTTTAGAAGGTGACAGGTGCCATGATTCACGTTCCAGGCCTAGGCCAATTATAAGGATTAATATATAGTATTATAGTATCATAGATTGTAGAGCTTCGCAGACCGGCGATGCCGGTGGGGCGCGTGTTCGCTATCGTGTTCAGTTTCTAGTTTCTGATGTTGTTTGTTGTTTTTTTGCGGCTGTCCGTTGCCTTTGTATTTCTTGCTTGGTTATTATGGTTGTTGTTCCTTTCGAATGCGTCGAAAGACCTCATATCAAACACGTTTGAGGCGCGCGCGAGAGACCAGGCAAAATCCCTCAGGCTGGTGGTGAAGAGACCTTTTTGAATGACCAAAAAGATGCAAAACACTGTAAATATCCATGTGTTTTGTTGTTCGAGGCTTCAAAAGTGCGCCAAAACCACGCTATTTGCGTAGTTTTTTGTGCCTTTACGCCAGGAAACCACGTAAATACCGGTGGCTTTGAGCTATCGAGTGCTCAAAACCACGGTATTTACACAGTTTTCTCCAAAAGCGTGATGTTTTCAGCATTTCGCGCACCACGCTTACGCAGTTTTTGCAACGCTGCGACATGTATTTTTCTAGATCGAAATTTGTGAAAGCACTGTAATTAATTTACAGTGCTTTGCGCCTTGGCGCAAACCGAAAAAAGGCTTCCCTGTAAGGCCAAATCCAGCTTTCCAGTTCCAACTTTTTTGTCCAACTTATCTGTTTTTTTGACGACTAATTCGACATCCCAAAGTCCCCCAAAAAGGCCTCTCCCCCACCAGGCTCAAGGATTTTGCTACATTTATCGTTTTGCCTTTTTGGAATCGCTCCGCTCCAGGAGCAAAAACGGCTCGAAACGCAGGCGAGAGCGTAATTTTTAAAGTTCGATTTCACAAAACACCGTAAGCGGGGGTCCCCCCGCTAAAGTTAGAGGCGGTCAGCCTACGGCATCGCCGGATTTATGAGGCTTACGCGTGACAGCCGGGCGCCGGCCCACTTGGGTCTGTGTAGGGCTGGGCCTATATGGCCACATCTTGAGGCAATCTCGGCCCATCTTGGGGCTGTGTTTCCCATATCTGGGACCTATGTAGGGCCATCTGGTGGCTATGTGTCCCATATCTGGAACCTATGTTGGGTCATCTTGGGGGCCTCTATCAGGTCATCTTGGAGGACATTTTCCGCCATTGATGTTGGAGCGCGCCCGACACCCACGAAATGTCGATGAATCCTGTCCGCGCGGCACGCGTAACCGACACCACCCTTGAAAAACAGCATTTTTTATATCTGTCGACCGCATTCGGGTGGGCGTCGACCGGGGGTCGATCGGATTCTCCCCGCGGTCGACCAAAAGGGTCGGTCGGCGGCAGGGGCGGCGAGCGTATATAACCTTCGGTTACAAACCGAAGGCCTCCGGCAAGGGAACGGGCACCGGCGGCGCCCCTTCTTCGTGGAGGAGGGGCGAAGAAGTTGAGTGCACCTTTTGAATACAGTAGGATGGAATAATAAGACCTGAGTGACAGGAGGTGGTCAAGCAGCGAAGCGCCGAAGCGCAGGGTTGTTCTTTGCCTAGTGAAGCAACGAAGCCCATGCTGTGACTAAGGATTCCACTTTGGACACTCGAGAGTGGGTGCAACAGATGGACTCCTTTAAAAACATCCCTGTGGATAGCAAACCAACCCCTCTTAGATACTCCTAACCTAGCTGTAGCCACCTAGGTCCTCAAAAGGAACCGACCAGGATGTTGCACATGCATACCAATAAATGCCTTGCTCGCGATGGATACCTTGCAATCATGCTGACGCTCTTGGCCAATCCAAAAGAATCCATGTAGATGGTGGGAGCTACAGCAACCATACGTGCTCCCAAACGTGACCTTCACAGCCTTGGCTTTTTGGCAGCCTGTTTTGATTTAATCTGGCGCCAAAAAAGAACATGTCAAATGGAAGAGCGACTTGAGATCACTGAACTCTACGCGCATACAGTACCAACAGGCAAGAACTAAGTTGACCGCGATTTTCTTAAAGGTGCCCATATGTTGACATGGCGCCTCAGTGTATAGCCACCCCCTACGCCCCATTTAGTTCAGCAGCTTTGATACTTCAGAGCCATGGGGTGGTGCCAGAAAGCGGGTTCGGAGCCCAGTAAAGAAGGTTGGCAAGCCCACAGCCAGAGGTGTGGCAGGCTCCCTCCGCCAAGCCTTGGCCCATGTTGTTCTGCGCGCAAATGCGGCTGGAAAGGGTGCTAGAAAGCAGCTTCGGAGCCCACTAAACTTGAGAGTCAAAATGTGAGCCTCGAGGCTGTTTAAGTGATTTATTTGTTAAATGATTTTTCTGTTTTTTTTTTTTATTTTCCCTTTTTTTTTTTTTTTTTTTTTTTTTTTGGTAGTTTTTGTTATATGTTTTTTTATGTGTGTTTAATGTTTTTTATGTGTTCATTTATGTTTTTTATGTTTCTGGATAAGGCACACTGGTTTTCATCAAATTTCCTTGATGCTTAAATGTCATTGCCTCTTCAGGGTTTCTGTTTCTGTCCTATTGTTCTTGTGTTGAAAAAATTGGTTTGCAAAGTATTGGTTTCCAGCCAAGTATATAAATGAAATAACTCACTCTGCAAAAGAAACTATGCAAACCCTCTCCCAGCAGTCAAAATTTGCCTGCAATCCAAATACAGGCCCTGGATATCTGTCAATGAACGCTAACCTAGCGCACTTTGCGTCTTATGTGAATGGTGCGGGTACGACCGGTAAAGCTTGAGGCAAGGCTCGGGCTTTAGGCTCTAGCAACGCAAACCAAGTCACTTTTGACTGCGTCGTAAAAAGCCAGACTTCTGCCTAGACGTAGAAATGACCGCTGCCAGTAAAACCAGCAGGCAGGCACTCAAACCAACAAACACTGCACTGACCATGCCAGGAACACGACTAAGCTTCTCTCTGCCGCGCGTGCACACATGGCAAAATTCATAACATGAAAGGCCCCTTCCTCAGCGTCACAGGGCCGGCCACAGGCCGGGCAGACTTGGCGTCTGCTGCCCTGGCCAGCTCCAGGTGACCTCCCACCTGCCTCTACACTTTGGACTCGAGGGGCCACTGCGCAACCTACAGACCTCGCCGCTACCTTCCCAGCCACCGCGCCGCGTCCTACCCACACCTGCGGAGACGCGCCGCGCGGAATCATTAAAAAAACATAAAAATATCATAAATGGAAACATATTGAAAACATAAAGAATCATTAAAAAAATCATTAGAATATTGAAAAATGTGCCTGCTTCGGAGATTTTTATTTTTTTTTATGCCTGTTTTATGTTTTTGATATGCTTTTTAAATGATTTTTTATGATTTTTTCTGTTTTTTTAATGATTCCGCGCGGCGCGCCTCCGCGGCTGGGGTAGGACGCAGCGCGGTGGCTTGGAAGGTGGCGGCTAGGTCTGCAGGTTGCGCAGTGGCCCCTCGAGAGCTGGCGCGTCCGAAGTCCCAGGCAGGTGGGAGGTCACCTAGAGCTAGCCAGGGGGGCAATCGCTAAGTCCTGTTCCTTTCCTTCCCTGTGGCCCTGAGTACGGCACAGCCTTCACAGGCTTGAGGGAATCAGCGTAAACTGAAACATTCTTACTTAAAGGCTTAAAGGCGTCAAACATTTTAAACCTTGCGCGCTGCTTGGTTTTTTCCACCGTGTCTCCAGCATAGAACTTGCCATTGATATTCCCTTGCTTCTATTTGCTAAATGCCTGCTTGCTTATACCAACGCAGCTGCAAGTAACGCCGCGAAACCTCCAAGGCCACGTGACACTTTGCACGTCTGAGATTTAGAATCCTATCAATTCAGTCGTTAATTGTTAGCGCCTGTCTCCGGTTTTTTCAATCTTTGGCCCTCGCGAGTCCTGAGCTACACTAGCCCTATTCAAACACATCACGGACATGAAATTTTGCAGGCCCTCTGCATACTTGATATTTATTTGGCTCGCAAACCAAGAACCTTGAACGGACCTTCAACCACAGGCCAAAAACGATTGGTGAATTTGCCGAAAGATAGCAAGAAAAACACAAACGCTAAAGGGAAGACATGAAAAAGGCACTTCAACAAAACATATTAAAAACATAAAACAAAACATAAAAGAGAACATAAAAAATCATAAAAATATCATAAACCAAAAAACACCACTTTGTAAAAACATAAATAGAAACATATTGAAAACATAAAAAATCATTAAACAAATAAAGTTATAAACCACTATGCTTGGCTACATCCAAACTCTCAACACTAAACAAAATTGGCAAGCCTACAGCCAAGAGAGGCGTGGCAGGCTCCCTCCGCCAAGCCTTAGCCCATGTTGTTCTGCGCGCAAATGCGGCCGGAAAGGGTGCCAGAAAGCAGCTTCGGAGCCGTTGGCAAGCCCACAGCCAGAGGCGTGGCAGGCAAGGTCAAACCCCGGCGCCACCCAGCTTAGCCGGGCCAGGCCGGGGTCGGCGGTAGGTGCTTTTACTGACTTTATTGGCGGCCTGGCTTCATAAGTGGTACAGTAACTGACACTTGGTAAGGTTGGGGATCGTGGGAAGTCCACAACACCGTGTGGGTGCGTCCAGTCTGGTGATTGCCGCTTCAGTGGGGTCGAAGCCCCCATCAAAAGGCTCCAAAGTCCGCACTCGAAGAAAAGGAGCGGTCCATTTTTATCAAAACACCTGAAAAATCCCTCCGCTCTCCCTGAAGCATGAGTTCCTGTACCAATTTGGTAACTTTGGGCATTGTTCGAGGCCAGAATCTGAACAAATGCATTTGTTCAGGCCCACAATGGAAGAAGCACACAGCACCGTTTCAAGCGTCACAAGCGGAAATATGCAACTAAAACATCGTAAAAACATGTAAAAACCCATACACTGTTGCACGGAACCGGGGACCAAGTTCCAGTCACTGGCACCATCAAACTGAGAAAATGCGATGTTGCGAGACATCCTTTGATCTTCATCACCCGGATCAGATGAACCTCACCGCGATGTCAACCTCTTTGGAAAGCAGAAACCCATGACCATGACCGCTTGGCCAAACGGGCAGCTCTTGGCGAGGCAGCTCTTGGCCGGTAGCCCCTTGGACATGGCGACAGAGCAACAGCTCCTCCAACTGAGCGAGTGACCGGTCAGCATCACTTGGTCGGATACAGTCAGACATGGTCGGACACGGTCAATCACGATCACCCGGGCAGTGGGCGTCCCCAAAACGGGACCGGGCCGTGTCGTCGGACAAACCATGAGGACTGAGTTGATTTATTTTACACTCGATGTGTTGGTTGATAGGGAAATAGATTGCGGAATTGATGAGGTGATTGTGATGTGGTCCACCTGGTTATTTATTCAAAGGATGTTAAACATTTTGATGAAGATTGTCCATTGTCTCACTGATGCTACATCGACTCACATGGGAGGTGCTGTTCACTACTGAAAGATTGTGTAGTTGGCTTTTCGCTTAAGCGCACGTGCAGACAGAGGCAGTGGACAGACATTGCGGCAGTGGTGAAGGAGCTACCAGAGCTGAACAGTGAGAGCTGGACCAAGGACCGGACCCGTGGATCTGTGGGACCGTGGTGTTTGGTGTTTTCGAAAGAACACGCGCCCCACGCGGTGCTCAGAGCGAACGAGGCTCCCTCGGGGCGACGAGGACGAGTTCTGGCTACATCGGAACGCCAGAACGATGGCAGACATCAACGACGTTTCATCCACGCTGTCCACGCTAAGTTAATCTAATTTACCCATGTTTTGTTCCTTCAACAAAACAACAGACATTGACTAGACGTTGTTCACCAATTCTGAACGACGATGCGGAAACGCAATCATATTAAGTATGTTAAAAACAACTAACAACAAATCTGTATGACATTTTATAACATTCCATTGGCTAGCAAGCCCGGCTATTCTATCCAAAAAAGATCCCCTTCATCCAAAGCCACCTTGGTTTGTTCATGGGTTTTTTCAAAGGAAAGCTTTTGCAAACGTGCCATGACTCCTGTGTGAAGTGTGCGTTTGTGTGTGTGTTTGTGTGTGTGTGTGGGGAGAGAGAGAGAGAGCTTTGGAGGAGCGATATCTGTGGGCTCATGCGATTGTCCTCACCCGCGCATTGCCCTTTGGGAACGTGCCTTGGACAAGAACCGGCGATTGGAAGGGAGAGATGTTGGCAAAACCAGCCGCGCCCTTGGAAGAACACCTCTACATGCGCCACCCTCAAAGGGATTTTCAGAACGCTTATCACACACAAAGAGAATCCATCAATATGGATGTGTATATACGGAAGACAGTCCTGTGATGTCCGTTCGACACCCGATGCACGTTCTGTGTTGCCAAGAGCCTCACAGTGGAATCTCTGGAAAAGGAAGAGTCACATTGCCATCCTAATTATATACGCATCATTGAGATGCTTAAGCATGACTTCAGACTACATAGATAATGTTGCCATATCTCTTATATATATATATATACAGTCCATTACTCTTACTATTACATCTCGCGCTCCGTCTTGGCATCGGTAGGAAGAAGCAGTGCCAGTAGCAGTGCGCTTTTGGCCTATGACCGCCACTGGTGAACATCGTTTTGGTGCCAAGACTTGGTTTCCCCTGTTGGGGCTGCCACTTCAAGCGGTTTTCAGATCCCTGTTGAACAGGCAACCCCAGTGCGTGCTGTCAACTGATGAATGATTCCGGAGGGAATCTACATGATTCAGGTAAAAAAGAACTGTGTGGACCCTATATGACCCTTGGGGTGCATCATGGACCTACATTATTATGATTGACATGTGTTTTTTTCTGTTGGTTTTTTTCTACACTTACAACCCCATCCACTGGTCACCAGAGATATGCCGCCCAAAAAGTTCACCAGGCTATATAAAGTTTTGCTATGGATCCTCAATGTCCAAGGTGTCTAACAAGCTGACTTCAAACATCATAAATATCATCAAATATCCTACTATATATAGTTATATAATACACAAATACAATACTGTGAGACTGTGAGTGTTCGGATGGTCTACCATACCACCTTCATTATGCTACCTCTCCTCAGTGGTGAATGTTCTCAGAAGGTCAACCCCTTCCTCAGTGCCCACATGTGGACACCAACTTCCTACGCACTCCTCAGGAGTTGTCGCTGATCCCCGGGCTGGATCTGGCGAACCACGAACTGGGCTCCAAGAACACCTGCAGCATCGGTGTGGCTACCGCCGATGGTCAAGTCGTCGAGGAGCGGCGAGGCCGCGTCGACCCGCGGCCGGTCCACCGTGGCGGGTTCGTTCCGCAGGCGACGGACGCCAAGCAGTTGGAGGAGAACGAGCCGGAAGCCGTTTTGACCGAGACTTGGAGAACAGCGGGAGGTGGACCTGCGCCGAGCGACCACAGTCAACACTGATCTTCTAGGGAGGCACTATGGAGATCGAGAGGCATATCCCTGGGATAGAGCAGGCCCCACATGGCGTTTGAGTCACTCACCCACGAAACCTGCCTACGTTGCGAGCTGTGCTGACTGTGCTCAACAAACATGAACATGAAACAAACATAGTTTGCTTACATGTTGGAGGTGGGGGGCCAAAGGAGGATTTTTGCAAAACCCTTGAGATGTTCCTTTGTATGAACATGTATGAACCGTTGTGGCTAGGGGGAAATAAGGGAAACCAAGCAGATGCTGTCAAGCTTTGTCGATTCTTCCAAAAGGCGCAACAACTGGACAATCCCAATCAAACACTCAGTCAGCCAGTCAATCAATCAATCAATCTCTGACATGATAGCCACTTTTGTGTGGCGCTCACTTAATGCTAGCTTTGGTTGATCTCTCTTATTTACAGGGCCGTTTGCCCAGTGAAATTCCTTTTGGATCCTTTTGGTCTACAGTTTCTGTCAACTGCACCCGGTTGGCGAGTTCCTTTTGGTTGTGAAGCACCTTTGGACCACACATCCACTAACTGCTGTGGGTCACCGTCAAAGCTGCTCTGAGACATATCATATAATGATATATAATTATTACAGTTGGTGCAAAATGTCACATGATTTTACACGTTTCACCGATCGGACCCAGATGATTTTGCTTATTCGTCAAAGGGCACCGCTACTAGGAGCAAGGACGCTACCAAAGTAGCTATTTGCTACTTGTAGCCATGCTCTTCTTACTAGTAGCGAAGCCCTTGTTGCTATAGCAAATGAAAACAAGAGATGAAAATCATGGGCAGCCCGTGTTCAGGCGTCCGGGGGCATCCCAACGATCTGCCTTTTGTGCCCGAGGCAGGGAGCGAGCATGGCGCAGGGGACCAGATCTTCATCGACTATGACGCTGAGCGTGGGATGGGTTTTCCGGGATGGTGGGTGCTTTTTCACCCTCAAAACGTGGTGCTTTTAGTGGTGCACAAGGTGGGGTCAGATTAACTCCAACCGTGGATGTCCATGGGACAGTGCACCACTCCAAGAAGGCTGCACGCCACTCTGCGCACCACCTCAAGCACCGGGTTCAGCACCGAAAAAACTAGCCAATTCATGGTTTAACATGGTTTCACGCTTGTACTCCATCTTCAAGACAAGAGTAAACCCTCAACCGGATGTTGTTTTCACCCTCCCTCCCAAGGGTATAGAGGATGTTGTCGCTCTTGAAGGAAGCGTCGGGCGATGTTACTGGGCGAGATTGGGCTCCGAAACGGCCTCCATGCAGACGTGCGGGATGGCCCGTGCGGCTTCGCCGCGCAAGTGTCCTGAGGATGGAGGTGTGGGCTTGAGGTTGGCCTGGGAGATGGTGCACACCTATGGTGCTTCGGCCCAGTTTGGACGTGCCGTTTAATGCCATTGTCTCGATTCTTGATTCTGAAAGAGAGAGATTCTCTGGCTTGTGGGAGGTCCAGAAAGAGATCGAAACGAGGGCAAACCGTTTTGATGTCGCGATGTGTTGCGCTTATTCTGCACTCCTTTCTCAAATCATAGAGATTACTATAGACCATATTTTGACATGTTACATTACTGTATATACATATAGGAAGAATGTGTCCTTGGATTTGTTTATTTACGTGATCCCTCCAATGCAAAGTCAGGATTTCAGATCCATCCAGCAAAGAGGCTCCATCTGTGAGCATCATGAGCACCTACTTCGGGCCCACCGGAGGAATCGTTGCTAGTAGGTTGGAGGCCATCGCTAGTAGTTTGGAGGTCACCGGAGACGAATCATGTTTCAAATCAACCCCCTCAAAGAGGCACTCCGCTCTGCCGAGGTTTCGTGCCCAACAACCTCCCGGCTTACGCAGGGCGTCCGGTCTTCTTTGAAGGTGTCAGTGCTGAAGACGGCATGGCCAAACAGAAGCAGGTGAGGCAGCCCGGGAGTCTGCCGACGATGTGGGGATGGGATGAATTCGTTTGATGAAGTCTTTGCCAAGCAGGTTGATCTGAGTAATCAGGGATATGGTTTACTCAGTTTGCTCGTAGATGAGAAACCTGAATAGGACAAGGCTTCCCAAACGGAACTCAATCGGCTTGAATTGGGGATTTGTCATGTGTGGCAACAAAAAGGTTATGAGATCTTATGAGACCCACATAACTTGGACATCAATTGGATGAAGATGTTGATCAATGGATTCAATTCGTGCTTTAATAACATGTTGTCATGTGATTATGAGATGAGACGGTTATCCATGTCGACGTCACCTATAGGCGGGTTGACGATGACGGAGGTTGACTTCGACGACATAGGCGGCAAGTGGTTTGGACAGTCCATAGGCCGGAGGTTCTTGAGTTTGGTTTGGACTGGGAATGATATGGAATGATGGAGAACGCCCCAAAAACTTGTGGCACCACTTCCAGGATAGGGGTAACCACGGCGAAAAAACACCGTGGTCAGGTGATTTTAGAACGACCCGGTCAGGAGAAGGAACATGGGGGAAAATTCCTCACTTTGGGGCGAAGCTCCGGTCTTTGAAGCTTTGGGGAACGTGTCTTTGCCTTCGAAGTCGGAACGAAGTCTGGAGGCCTTGTTTGAAGCTCTGGGAGCCGACCCTACTGTGCTGGAGGTGCAACTGGGAGCGCGAAGAAATGGGGCGAACCGGGTGAAGGCCAAGTGGCTGTGGGTCGGAGGATGGTTTTTGGTTGGCGAAGCAGCGGGCACCTGAAGCATGGACTTGGGGGCTGAAACATCAACTGCCATACAAAAACAACCTCTTCTCGTCTCAAGATTCTAGTCTACGTACTCACGAGAGGCCTCCAGAGGGCCGACGTAGGTTTCTGGTGACAGAGCTCAAACAGTTATAATCTTGATGTTTGCAATTTGGTTTTGCGTTCATCAGAATTAGTGGATGGTAATGAGATGTAATTAGTTTCCAGGCTTCAGGCCATGGCATGCCGTGTTTTCCCGGTGTAGGAACACCGAAAAATCACACCAACATGTGCGACATACGAATTTCATAACGGCCAGTGACGGCCAGATCCTTTTCCAAACCTCCCTGGCTGCATGGTTTCACCCGCCACGTCACCTCACCGGTCAAAACTAAAACACGAACATGTCATTCGGTCAAGACTGGGAACAGAATTTGCCACGTTCTGTTGACAGCTCCCCATGATCACTAATTATATAAGTGATCAAATGAGCGACCGTGTCGTTCCCCTTGCTGATGTAAATGAGCTAGGCAAACTAGGCTAGGCAAAGCTGTTCAGCAAAGCTCGCTTGTTTGATCTTGGATTTCCTTTCGCCAGTCGTGAATCCCATCTCCGCCACATCCACGTCGCGGCAACCTCCACCTCATCCGTAGACTCTCTCGCTTTCAGACACGCAGGGCTTCTGGCACGAGCTGCGGCCCGTTGGAAGCCAATGCCGCTCCATGGCACCCAAACTGCGTTTGGCCAACCTGCGCCCCGAGGACCGTATGTTTTTTTTCGGAGAACGTGGGCGGGCTTCGCAGGAACGTGGACCGTGCGAAGTGGGGAGGGCCGGGAGGGTTGGAGAGATCTCGTTCTAAAGGTGTGCAGGCTAGTAACAAGTGCATCGCTACTAGTAGCAAGAAGTTACTAGTAACAAGGGTGAGTGGGGGAGTTCTGTGAGTCTTTGAGTCTTTGTTCCGAAAGACCCAATTGAACAGTTGGGAACGCCACAGGCCATGACACGCTGAATCAGCCTTCACTTGGAATTGCCTCTTTGGTTTCGTTTTGGATGGCGTTTCGCAGTTTCCAGGTATTCAAGGGCAAGTTGCTGTTGGATTGAAGGCACCTCCCTGAAGCCTTCGTTCTTTTGTTGTCATCCACAAAGGGCGGGTCCAGACCATGTAATGTGGTTATGGCCCTACTGCCTTGGCCAAGCATGACCTTTATGAAAGAATGAGAACGCCAGGTCTTTATTCCCACTCCAGTTCCCACTCCATGTTCCGGGCGCTTATCACCTGATTTGATTTGCTGGAGACCAATCCTGTTGCCTGGACGGTGGCTTCGGTGCTTGGAGGGCCGGATCCACCGGCAGCTTTGGCAGGACGGACCCCTCGCGGAGGCCTTGAAGTCCTGGCGCGCGGAGCCGCGCGCGACCTACGAGGCGTTGCAGAAGCCCATCAGCGCAGAGAACGAAGACAGGGTGAAGAATCAGGTGCGACCGTGACCACCTGACTAGAGTGGTTGCGTGTTTCTTGCGCCTTTTCGGTGCGTTTTGCGTGTTTGGGTGGTCCTTGCTTTTTTTGCCTGGAAGCACTGGAAGTGCACGTCCTTAGTGAGTCTTATGTTTCTTTTTGGCAGGGCGCAGTTTGATGGAATAGTGAGGTTGGAGATGTCCTAGCCTAGCTGCGCGAATCAACTAGAGAATGGTTAGTGAGGGCACTAGCTGCTATAGGACCATAGGATTAGCTTAATACTGAATACGCAAAAGCACCTAATTTAATATATCCTGGATGTAAGCACACCTACATTCACAAAACATATCCGTTGTTAAAAATTGTGTGTTTCTTGCAGTTGAGTCCTCATATCAACGAACGTTGTGATATGTTGTCATTGTTTTTTCGGCAATTTGCTCTATACAAGTTGCAAGTGGCTTTGATTGTTCAGGGGAGGTACCATGCCAGAGCCAGAAATCCTCTATGTAAGTATATGAAATATTATTATGTAACCATGGATACATATATACAGCACACCATTTTGCGCGATTTTGAGGGTCTCTGAGCTTCGCAAGTCCCAAAAGTAAACTCGCAGACCAAGAAGAATCATTGGAAAGACGTACCCTAGAAGCCCCATGATTATGCTTTGTCCTAGTGCAGCGAAAGGCAAAAGGACTATGCCTGACTATGCTTTTCATCTAACCTTTGCCCAGTACAAATACACTACGGGCAACCTACGGGAACTAGTAGTGGTTTATTACATGTCTCATAATTGGATGTCATTCTTTGTGGTGTTCCCCTTTTTGCTCCTTTTTGCCAAAAACATGTTTTCTATCCAATCTCCGCGCAGATTGTGGGCGCAGTGAAGGAGGCTTTGGCGGAGCTACCCGCTGAGAAAGAGCTGCAAGACAAGGCGCAAAGAGCCGCGGAGGCCAGGCACGGACAGTGTGAGAAAACTCCCCCGTGACAGCGCGGTCAGTGCGGTCTCCCGATGGTGGCCGTTGGCCGTTCTTCTTTATTGGTTGGAACGCAAGCTGCGGGTACACGTTCCTCATATAGTCATATATAGCTTTCTGGGTTCTTATTGGCACATCCGTTGTTTTTCATCCCATCATCCTCTGCCCCCCAGGGGCCCCAGCGCGATGTGCAGATCTTGCAGCAAAAGTTGCGTTGACAGAAAATCTACAGGAATGCCATGGAAGCTCCAGTGAAGCAATAGAGGGAAAAACAGGGGAAAACCAATTGACATCAGTTGACCAACTATTGATACAGTAACTGTATGTAACTTGTGACTGGAATCTCTCATAGGTTGGACGGGTTGGTCATGAAACGCCACTGATCCAGCGACCGATGACCGCGACCGCCTGCGTCGCAGGGTCCGCAGCAGATCCGCGAGACGCTGGCGGTGCCGTGGATCTGGGCGGGGGGGCAGCTGGGGCTGGGCGGAAGTCTCCTTCCCTGGCCAGCTAATCTCGACAGGTGAAAACGGCGTGTAGGATCAGGGGGAGAAGCTAAGCAAACGTCAGAAAAAAGAGAGATGGCTCTCCTTTCGAGACGTACCCCCACTTGCTGGAGGTCTTTTGGGGACTTGAAGGATCTTGAAGGGATCCCACACTGAAACTACCCTCCCCTGGGTCCTGGGTGGCTTTGGCAGGCCATAAAGATGGCTTTTGTTCTAGATTCTATAGGTTCTGCGTGGCTTGAAGCAGGGTTGCACCTTGCCTGTATGGCCGCGATTCTGGATTGGGGCCATTCTGAATCATTCGGAAGGCAGCTTATGAACTGACCAGCCCGCCATTTGGCAAAGATTGTATTTATGTTACATGCTGGATGTAATTGTTGTTTGGTTTGAGCTTCCGCTATTGGTCGGGGCGCTCCGATCAATGGAGACTGTTTGCATCGTTCGCCCATGCAATTTCGTGCCCCCCCATGGGTTGTTTGGAGAGGTATTGGGTTGGACGAATGAGGACTTCGCAAAATCCTGTTCATGGACGACCTCTTGCTCCACATCAGGCCAAAGTGCTGCTGGGCGAACGTTTGGCACTGGAGACCTGCTTGGAGCAGTGGAACGCAGCCTAGCACCGCCCGTGAGCCAAAAAGCATGCCTGCGATTTGCCTGGGTCATTTCATGTGGTCAACAAGACCCAAGCAAAACGGTCCACCCCAATGCCCCAAAAAGTGACCCCAAGAAAAGGTTTGTTTGGTAGACCCGTCTTCCCATGAAAGTTGTTCAAGTTTGAGATCATAAATATCGTTTGACATATCGTCTAAAACTGGGAACGCGTGTTGGTTTCTTTGGTGACCCATTCTGGCCAACAAACCTTCACCATTCCTCAAGTCCCTACGCAGAGTGGAAGTCGCTGCTTTCCGTGCTGGAAGCCTTTTGGTCTTTGAGATCTCAGAGATCTCTGTATTCTGGTGGTGAGCAAATGGGTATAATATCATCACAAAGGATATTACTCTCCTGCTTTGGATGGCTTTGGCCTTTACCCCTGTTTTCATTGTTTGGCACGGCAGCCTCTTTTGTTTTCGCTCTCAGACACACTGGATCACCATGGACCCTCTTTGTTTGCATCCCCAAGTGCCCCTATCCAAAAAAGAACCAAATTGAGGAGACAGCCTCCCCATCTCCCAAGGTACAAGTGAACATCTGCCACCCCATTGGGTTGTCAAGTTCTTGGCTAGCCTGAGGTGTGGTCGGGCGTGCAGAACGAACTGGATGTGGCAAGTATCCTCAAAGCCGTGGAAGCAGCGGTGGTCCTGCTGGCACAATTGGCGTCGGTTGATTGCTTGGTTTGTTTTACCACCGCGCCTACCTGCCGTTACATGGCTACTTCGCGTTTTCTGGCGTTGAACGACAAGAAACATCTTGCAAAGTGTTTTTTTGGATCTGTTTTTTGGGGGGGCATTAGCATGGATGTGGTGACTGGTTCTTTCGAGTGCATAAAGCCTCACGAGGCGACATCCAACTGACTCCATGGGCTAACGACAGACTCAAGAAGCCGGAGGGTGGTTCTACCAGCCCCCAGGGTGGTTCTCCCAGCCCCCAGTTCCCAGCTCGTGATTCTATCCTTTTCTCCCATGGAACCCGCGAGGTGCTCCAGGCCGACGGCACTGCGCTGCAGTCGGCGGTGCGGCAGCTGCTGTTGCTGCGGCCGAAGGACTTGGACGCGCCCGGAGCCCCCAGTGGTGTGGTGGCCAGTGGCTGCAGGGCGACGGGCAATGGCTCTGAAGGCGGAGGGAGTAGTCTCAGCGCGACAGGACCTGATGTCTCTCAGCGGACATCAGGGGAGAATAGTAAAAAGTGTCCCTAAAATGATTCCCAACTGTGAATATGTGGGGGGTGGAAAAATAAGAGAGAGCTGTTTCGCCCAGGGTTGGGGTTGTTGTTGTTGCTGCTGTTGGTGTTGTTGTTGTTGTTGTTGCTGTTGTTGTTGTCTTTCTTTTTTTCGCTCACTGTTTGTGCTTTCTCTTGCTTGGCTATTGGTTGCCTTTGGAGACCCGTGCTTGACCTCTTCTGAGGCTTTGCTTGATTCCTGGACCTCTGACCTGAACACCTTTTTCAAAAACCTTATTAAAGCTCAGCAAGATCATTGCTCCAACAGATGTTTCAGGGAAGTGAATTATATGAGTTGTTTAGGGAGTAGGAATAATGCACAAACAAACTTGGAGTGGGAAACAAAATGAGTTGTGTGTTCCTATTGTTCAGCTATTGCTTCCCTTCAAGATCCTCGCAACCTGTTCAAAAGCTGCACATACCTGTTTGTCTTACTGCTGCTGCTACTGCTACTACTGTTACTGCCACTACTACTGCTGCTGCTACTACTGCTACTACTCCTACTCCTACTCCTACTGCTACTCCTACTACTCCTACTCCTACTCCTACTCCTACTACTACTACTACTACTACTACTACTACTACTACTACTACTACTACTACTACTACTACTACTACAGTACTACCACTACCATCACTGCTTACTACTTATATAACGTATATACTACTATATACCTACTACTACTTACTACTAGGCTCAACTGTTTGCTGGAGGGAGACAGTTTACTATTGTTTACTATTTGAGATCCATCTTTACACACACAGATAAAGCAAAATCTTCGGATGTTCTGTGGATCTCAAATGGCAGAAGTAGCTGGCTGTGCCTTGTACTCATCTCATCTTGTAGAAGCACAGCAACTATCAGCGGGGTGGCACAGGTTTGAGCTTGAACATCCAGGGTACCTGCGTCCACCCCCCTTTGTTGCAACCAGAGATCTTTGCATATCTTTGCATAATGTTGTTGTTTAAAATATGTTTCCCATTTGTGTTATTTACAGTACTCTTTGATCATGTGATAGTGGTTTCACTCAGCACTCATAAATCTTGCTGTAAGATCCTTGCATTTGTAGAGGATTCTCAGGCCTTCTACATTCACCCAGACGAACAGTCGTCGAGAGTATTTTCTCGTGGAACATCCTCAAGGTTGACAACTTGACTAGACTGAACATGTCGTCCTGGAAGGGAAGGAAAAGCAGCTGTCGAGAGGACCTCGGATCTGTGAGCCAACCCACAGTTGTGTTCCAATGTCTTTCAGGTATGCTTTTGCAAGACGAAAAGAGCCTGTGGCTGTCAGCTGTCTAGGTCAGTCCGGCTTTGTTTTCACGTCTGGTTGAGTCCCCAATCCGACATGAAAGCCCGTCCGCCCCCCCGACGTCAAAAACGGACGGGGCCCAGAGACCGAAGCAGCGGTTTTGGTCGGAACTCATAGCTTCTTGCTCCTAGTAGCGTGGCACTTGTTCCTAGTAGCGAACATTGTTACTACTAGTAAGGCACTTGTTACTAGTAGCGTGGCACTTGTTCCTAGTAGCGAACATTGTTACTACTAGTAAGGC
>CAXAMN010009002.1:1017381-1096982 GCA_963970005.1 Durusdinium trenchii | reverse complement strand
ACTTGTTACTAGAAGCGTGGCACTTGTTCCTAGTAGCGAACATTGTTGGCTGGGGGTTGGGATGAATGTCTTTTCAGTGGGTGTTGTTTGTTCCTATTCTCAAGGGGCGGAGTGTTTGTTCGAAGGTTGCTCGCAACTTGTGAGGGTTCTCAGTAAGAGTGGGAAAGCGCGTGCCTTAGATCGCGAGGCTGATATTTCTGTAGAGCTGGGTGGATTGCTGATACCGATAACAACACTTTAGCGACTGCATAGTGCTTTTCTCTAACTTGATTCCTCAACGTGAACCGAACCACCACGTCTCGGCGCTTGGGAGGTGGTTCAGGGGATGAGAAAGCTTGTTTCCGCAGGGTTCGCACAGATTCCTCTCACACCACGCCCACCACACAGGTGGTCATTCCAGATCGTAGGCGTGTGCTGATGAGTCGTGCGCCTGAGGCCCGCGTGCCTTGCGCTGCAAGAACAGCTCAGTTTGATGGGCGTTCACCCAGAGGAACCTGGGATTGGTGCTTACCCGTGTTTGTTTTGGGGGTTCGGGCAGGAAGACCTTGTCCCATACTCAATCCGTACACCACAACTTACAGGAAGACTTCAGGAAATAAGTGACATCCTGCCTTTGCGCTGACAAACGAACGAACCGCGGCCACAAGACCTGCTCACAATCTACAGTAATTGTTTTTTTGGGGGGGCATTTGTGGGTTTGCAAGGAAATATACTGTAAGTGTCTTGGATGAAGAGAGGTTGAAGTGTCTTCAGGATTGAATCGGTTCATGGTGCTTTTGGGAGTGCTTCTTTGTGGTTCAGGGACGCGCCGATATGCCGATATCTCGGGATAATGGGACGTTCGTCGGTGTGCTGGTGCAGCGCAGATTCGCCAAGTCTTTCGATGGAAGGGACTGACATGTTTCGACAGTTTTCACTGGATATGACTGAAAATCCAGTGTGGCTCACAGAAAAGCAGAGTATGTATTGGAACTCGGTTCTTATCCCTTTTGGAACCTTTTTACAGAAACCATTGAAATTCGTCACAGGATGTTTGCCAAGTTTCTTTTCCATGCCAAACCTTAAAGCCTCTTAGACTGCAGATGGATAGGTGGGCAGACTCGATGTAACAAACACTGGATGTGTTCATTCTTTTTCTGGCCATTCGCTCCCTGCGTGCAGGAAGATTTGATGCTGGCGCTTGCTGACATGAGGGGCGATGTCACGTTGTACTCATACTAGAATTGGTGTGTGGCGGAGAAATGAAGAGAACCTGCGATGCAAAAAAAACTCTATTCATTGGATTTCATTGGTACGTAGACCCATAATAGAGCTCTCCTTTCAGTGTGTGTGTGTGCAAAACTGGGACTCGGGGGCAGTAGATCGCAGAATTGGCACCATCGGGCCTGGGTCAGTTGCTTCTTGAGACACTAGCGGAGCCGAGATTTGTGGCTGACAAGCTGATATGGTTTCCCCTACAGCCAGAACGGTTTTAGGATCCTCGTGGGCTGGGACTTACTAAGCAAAGGTGTTGCAAATTGATCGTTTCGTTTCACAGTTATAGTTATTTGGTTGTTTTCACTTGCCATGTCTAGAGAAAACCTTGGCTCCACATGACGGCCCGCACTTTGTCTACAGTGTTTGTCTCACTTTAAGGATCAGCAGCTTCGGATGCTTCGGGGGATGGGCAATGAATGCTTCACGTAAGGACAACGGAACTCTAATCACCCCACGAGCGTCCATGGGTGGCCCCATCAGCGCGCTCTCTTTGCTGGGCCCACAAGTAAATACAAGTTTGCCACATTCCAACCTTGCGGCCGGGGTACAACTGCGCGTGCCTTTTGGTTTCCGCCTTATTTTGCTTGTTACCCCCGCTAGCGCAAAGATGGAAGAGAAGCCAGTTAGCTTGCTAGACAGGCTTTCACAGCCAGGTCGGATGGAGCTTGACAGTGTTGACACGATGAAATCCACGCCACACCCAGAGAAAAAGGATTGCTTGATTAGCATACCTGTTGCCGTGTTGTCTGCGCGCGTGGCAAAAAAAGGCTTTGGTTTCGATGGAAAATTGGGATACGGATGGAGGTGAGTGGTTCAATTTGTGGGGAGTATTCAGGGCCAGGGATGCTTGAAGAGATGTTTCATGTTGTTTGCTGAAAGTGCAAGTCCAAATGTGAGACCTCAGGCTGCTTCAAGAGTCGATGCGCTGCCCACGGTATGTGAAGAAACACCCACTTCACCACCGGCTTGTAAATGAAAACAATTAGACATAATTAGACTTTTTGATGGTTCCACAGGTTCGAGCTTAGAGTCTATACGTGTATGTAAACCTATATAATTATATATATTATACTGGAATGGTTTTTGGGATATTCAATTCAGGAGTGGCAACTGTGTCTCTATATCACTTGTTAAAGCCCTTTATATCCGGCCAGGGGCGACGAGTGTCCTGCCGGTAAGGCACTTCTCCTTCTGCGAAGCAGAAAGCGTAGCCGACCCCAGGTGCGGGACCCAGTTTTTTTGTTTTTTTTTCGCGCTTGTTGCTCACGATGGGTCAACATAGCCCCACATAGGCCCAAATAATGCTGGAAATGCGTGCCGCACCGGTGTGCTTCATCTGCATCGTGGGCGGATGTTTGGCCGATGTTGGCACTGCGTTGCCCCATTTTGGCGTTTCTTGGCCCATCTCGGGGCTATGTTGGGCCCATGTTGAGCCTATGTTGGCCCGAGCCTATGTTGGCCCATCTTGGCGCTATCTTGGGCTATGTTGGCCCAGCTTGTCATATATGTTGACGCGCACGACAACAGCAACAATCACAGCCACACCGCCAACAACACCATCACCAACAACCACAACAACAGCCACGACCGCGGCTTTCGCCCCCCCGAGCCCCCTGACTTGACGCCCCTGGCCGGCTGTCGGGCGTAAGCCCTCAATACGTTTATCAGTTTTTTGGTATGAACTTATATGTTTTGTTTCTATACTTTATATGCTTTCATTGTATAAAAGTATTGTTTAGCATTTGTTACTAATTGCTGTGTGTTGCATCGATGTTCATTGCTATGATGTAGACTTTAAAGGCTTACGTTTCAATTCAGAAGTCGAAGGTCACAGATGACTTGGTCCTTGCTTGTAAAAGACAGTGCGCCCGAAGAGCGCGCAGGATCTGTGACTCGGCGAGCAACATCACGGACGGCATGAGTAAGGTTGTAGTAGAACAACTGTGTTTGGGGTGAAGACCCCTTCAGTGGAAATGGCTTGCGAGGTTCCTCTGTGCTTCGTGTTGTGCAAGTCACGGGACTGCAAGCAGGGGCCGGGTGTGGGAGGGTCACATGCAGTTGAAGACCTCGGGCAAGCGCTCTCTCGAACTCGGCGGCCGAAGTCCTTGGAGTTGGCTTTGGTAGTCGTCTGTCCGGAGAAGGTCCGTAGGCGTCAGTTAGCTAGTAGAAACATGCTAAGTAAACATGGTATCGTTCACGAACTGCAGTGCCAACCCGGTGGGCCAAGATACGAGATATCTGCTTTCTTGGCAGCAGACTTCGGAAGTCAGCTTTGGATAGCCTCCCACGAACCTAGGCAGGAGGGCAGAAGTCATGGCCCTGCACCCGTGAGAGAAGCAAGAATCCCAGTCCAAGACACCAAAGCAACTACACGTACATGGGTGGTTTTGCAACACTTGACGCATGTCACACGCTTGTAAAAGTGTAGTGGGTTCGGCGGGCGACAGGTGCTAGGTGTCCTGCTGGGGTCTTGCTCGAAGATGGGGAATACAATCGGTCCGTGGTCACAGGCATATAGGTTGAGACCTGGGCACACCAAACTGGACAGTTGCATGCTCAGCTGCTGGCGGTATTTTTAACAGTCACCCAACGCAAGCCATATTCCTGCCATGTACTGTACAGTCGAATTCCTGTGTTGATCATGCATAGAGTCAAACTGCACGGGACTTGTGATGTTCTTCTCGATCTGGTTGCTTTCCTTACTCTTTGTTCCTCTCTTCACTCTTGTTGTTCTCCTCAGTCTTGCTGCTGGTGGTCTTAGTCTTTATGGTCAGGCCCTGCTGGTCGTGCATCCATCACTCTCTGGAGCTGCCTGTTCGCCAAGCGATCTCGTGCTTGCGCATTCACATTATCCACCAGCATCAGTTGGACCACACGGAGAAGAGCTTGTCTAGCTGTTCGCCCAGCTGTTTTGGCAAAGCTCCGCCCATGATACTTTTGTGGGATTTGTGTAGTAGTTGTTCACTGCATTTTGTGCATTGTTTTTGACACAGTACGGTTTGCTTGAAAGGTCTCACCAGTCTCGATGTCCTCTCCTATATTCTTTCTGCACATCAACCTAACCGAAAAAAAGCAAAGAAGACATTGCCGCTAGCTGCCAACTGTGCTAGCAGACGTCATTCATGCTCGTGGTTGTTTTTCTTCTCCCGATTGCATCGTGTAGCTCCTAAAGGTATACGGTATACACCTAGATTTATCTGTACACGCGGTGGATTTGCAACTGGCCATCTTGGAAGCCTATATATCTTGCAAAAGGTTTGCACTCTTGCCTCGCTTCCTAGTACTGCTTGCATTTTTCGCAAGGCAAAAGCTCTACTGCCCGACCTTCCTTCACAAAGCGGTGCGAAGCAGTATGAAGAACTTTGCTGCCCTTGCAATGAAAGTTCCATCCTGCTCAGAGTAAGCCCTCTCCTTGCCCAACCCATATGTCTTCACACGTTGGTATTGGACATAGAGCGCCCACATCAAATGGCATTCAGAACCATCAACAGCGCCAAGCCCCCGAGAGCAAAGTACCCAAGCATGGCAGCAGTTGGTCTCAAATCTATATATACGTAAAGATTTGAGCTTGAACAGCTATAATGCAGACATAGAGCACGCAGGCAAGCGCCCCAATCTATGCGGCAATTGAATATCCTTCATATTCTAACTGGATGTACTGCTTGTAGTCTAACTGGGGCCAGCAACGTTCTTTCAGCATGCCCTTAGCATATGACAATTTCAAGAAACTTGAAAAAGTCCATATTCTAAGTGCTAGCAACTTACGATAGATATAGTTCGGTGTGTATTTGTATACGTATTTGTATATATACACAGGCTGCCTTGAATGAATATCCCAAAACCATGAAAGTGCTAATATTTTCGCCTGGTGCCGATGTCCTACCCAGTATATTAATAGAGTTTGTGTTTTTGACGGGTTATTTGGTCATCTTTGGGGCAGCTTTAGGTACGACCATGGGGCCATGGAAAATGTATCAGAAGTGACCTTCTTTCACCCCAGAATCAAGACATGGTGTGCTGCTTCGGTTAGTGAAGAATCACATACTTCATTCTGGGTTGCGGTTGGAGTGCTCCGCAGACTGTCCAGCAAACTCAAGGTCAGATTACCAGCCTTCGACAGGTCGTAAGGTCGGATAGCCGTGAGCAGATGTAAGGGCTAATTCAGTTTGATTTTGACCTTTTCCTGCATTGGTGAATTTTACCAATGTCACAAGATGATCCAGCCATGCTAGTTTTCACTTCGTCCAAAGATTTGTAGGCAAGCGGATTCTTTGAGTTTTTCATCTCTCTTACAAATTCCTGGTGCTGGTTTCTCCGAGTTTAGTTGGTTCTGAGGTGTTCCGCAAAGAAGGTGGGCAATTGGTCATTATGACTTATGACTTGTTGATAAAACTGGGTGACTAGTCCTTAGCACCCTTTTGAGGTAGGTCAAGGCACGTCATGTACTCGGAGGTTTTCTCCCGGAATCCATCCATACGACTTGTCACTCGTTGGACCGTGGCCAGTGACGACCATTGGGCGCCATTTGATCGTGTCCAAGCCCAGCCCTGCACCGCGGCTCCAGACGGCTCCAGATTTTGAAAGACCTGGAGACCCACTCAATAAATTTCAGCAACTTCAAGTCGCCTGTTCAAACTTCAAGTGCAAAAGTTCCCGCTCCCACAAATGCACGAACACAGTGGCATGGCTGTCGGTTGAAGAAGGGATTCGGAAACAAAAGAATACCTGCATTGACTTGATCCGATGCTTTGGGACAGGTGGGGTTTCAGTCATGACTCATGACGAGCACAGCCCCTCAGTCATTGGACCCCACAAAGCCCCTCAGCGTGCTGGATGACAAAGCCACATGTTCCCGGGAAGAAAACGAAGCAGTTGTGGGGCTACAAACGGTTTGGCGAACAAAAAACATACATGCAGGGCGAACCTGTCCAAACGAAAGCATCCAGTCCAAGTATTAGTAACACTCCAGTCCCGCAAGTCAAACCTACATCGATTTTCACTTCACAGATGTGTCGTTTGCGCTCGTGAGCCGTTCAGCGATTTTTCCGAAAATCCATCTCCGCCCATGGCCATGTCTCGCTCGAAGAAGTGCCTTCAGGTGGGGGGTCGGAGTCACCCCATCGCGTCACCGGTGACGAGGAGTGTGGAGTAGAGTTCACCGTTTTTCCCGTTGTATGTAGATCAATTTGGTTTGTTTGGTCAGCCCTTGTTCAGTCTCCAAGAAGAAATGTGCGTTTCTGATGTGTTTGCACGTTTTGGCATGCTGGTGTCCTTGTGTGTACAAGCGGTTGTGCCAGATGTTGCTGATATGCGCTGGCGGTTTACTGTGAAATGTGTATCTTCAGCAGTGTTTGTCTCCACACTAGCTGGCAGCTGCCAGAAGTTATCACAGAACGTCCGTGGCACGAAGTTATCATGACAGTCAAACAGTCCTCGTCCCAAAGAGACATCGAAGCTCCGTTCTTTGCCTTCTGGAAACACAGCCATCGGCGGCTCATCTCGTTCGGCCCAACACCGAGAGACGTGAAACGTCACCTCTCTGGGCACAATCGGCGATTGCCGTCCGGTCGTTCAGGGTGAAACCATCCGATCTGATAGGTTATGAGAGGAAAGCTAGGCCGCTATAGGCCGCTGCAACGACCGCGTGGTTCAGAGCTTACTTGAGGTGGGTTCCTTCTGCAGGTGACTTTGTGTCCGGTGTGGTGTGGTTCAAAAGGTGTTACGCACTAGGTGCAGCTACCCTTGCATTGCAGGCCATTGATCCATATATTCACCTGAGATCACCTGGTTGTACTGATGACGCCCGCCTGTACTTCATCCTTTTGCGGAGGTGTCGTGAGGCCACTTTTCCCTGGCAGAAGAGTGCGCAGTACTATGCAGTACTCTTGTTTTCAAGTCCAGCACCACTTGCAATACCGATACCAGCAAATTACCAAATGGCTGGTCACCTTTGTCAAGATAAAACACGCTGGTCACGCTAGGTGGCTTGCCTTTCGATACCCAAAGGCCTCCCTCAGCCGTCCCAGTTGCTTTCCACTGTCCTGCAGGCGCTGCTGCTGGCAGTTGCCTGGCATTGGACCTGCACCTGGCGCGGTTCCCCAGGGGATGACGTAAATCGACAGCATGAGATGCTGTAATGTAGAATCTTGATCTATAGGTGACGGTTTCTGATACTTTCTGATATGTTTACTCTATAGTCTATACTTTAAAACTTTACTTGGGATGAGTTGAACTTCCTGACTATATTCTTCAAGTGAGTTGAAACCACCAACCAGTGATAAAACCCTCCCAATTGAACTGTAACGCCTCTCCATATGGGGGTTTTATTCGTCAAGATTCCACATTACCGCCTAGAAAACAATATGTTGTTTCTGGTGTCACTTCACATTTGGGCATGGCTACTGTTATGACTCTTGTCTTGGGCCACGCAAACTGGCGACCGCCAGTTCTCCACTTGCAGTGGCCAAAGGAAACCGTTGTGGAGTTGGATGTAACATGCAGATATGGAGCACTGTGGCTGACCAGTAAGACTGAAGTTCTCACATGGACTAGCAGTTACATGTTTTAAAAACTAGAGTTGCGTCTCCAAACTATAAGATGTATTGATTAGAATGTAAAGTTGCCAGAGTCAATAGTGCCTTTTGTCGGATCTGTCCAACACTGAAAACGACTCTGCAGGCATGTCGATCGAGAATTCACTGAAAAAAATGCGGATCTCCTACCTCGTTAGTGGTGAAAGACTTCTTTCTTGATCAGACATATCGCTTTTCTTTTAAATGATTTTAATATAGAATCCAGTCTCTAGATAGACTATAATAGAATGTATGTAAAACAATCCAAAGAGCAATGGACTTGAACAGAGGTCACCATGGTTCCAATGTAGGGTTCCTTCCCTTCGGCAAGAGCTGTTCCTCTACAGCTGAAGCAAACCTGCTTGGAACTTGAGATGGAGCAAGAATTCCAAGTATTTGGGGAATCCATGGGAATCCCAGATCTTCTGATTTCCCCAGAACAAGGGTCTTAGTGGACCATGTGGACCTGAAAAGCGGCGGCGACTCCGGGGCAAACCCTCCAGATCCAACCGAGCCTTGGGTGACCGGGGCGATCAACGTAGGGGGGATACTATTAGTGCCCTTTTTCGGGAAGCCATCCTTGACTTGGCACTCTACTTAGGGAAAAAAAAAATGAAACCGCAGATTTAAACATACAAAAAAAGAAAACATATTCAGATTCATACATATTCTAGAAATATGAAATCGGTCTACGTGAGGTTTCTCGCACTCCGTCCAGCGCCGCACTCCGTTGTCACAAGGTGCTCTCCTGGCCGCGCCCGCGCCCGTTGGGTCAAGGCGGGGATCCCCGACAAAACGAGTCTGGGACGGCTCAAACGGTTGCATTTGGTTTGGTGTCCCTTCTACTGACGTCTAGCGTCTATCTAGCGTCTACTGGGCTGAACCGAACACGGTCAAAACACAGGGCGTCAATGGCAGAAATCCAAATAGACTCTGCCAATTGAATAAGAATGAGTTTCTGACCAGCAACAACTATGCACATACCGGTGGCTGGCGGCTAAGTCCCAGCCAGTGGCAAATAAGGCCATTTTTTGGAAGGAACACTGCAGTGGCGCAGCCCGTCTTGCGAGCAGCAAGGTGCACGGCTGCACAAATCTTGTGAATGATTGACAAGCCTGACAGCACTGTTAGTGGTTACGGCTTTCAACTTGCAGCAGCAGATGTGACGCATGCCTCATGGACGGCATCAACGAGGTTTGGGTTGGGACGGAATGCCACCACTCCACGAGTAGAGTGATAATGATACAATGATACTGCACTCATGCGTATGTTCGAGATCATGAGCCCAATCAACAAGTGCATGACATCCATAGTTGAATATGTTCCAGGGACAGGAAGCGTGCTCATGGCCGCTGCCCCTTGCGCAGCTGCATTGATCAGTATGTATCACGATGTCCCGTGTTAAGCTTGCAAGGTAAGCCGCTTTCTTGGGTCATGAGGATGTTCTGGGCACGGAGGCAGCTTTCTGAAGGCGCTCCTCTTCTCCGAGTGGACGGATACTGTTCGTGCTGGACAGCATGCTGACTGCGATAAGTGGCAGATTGATAGCATGTCCCAGGAATGGCCACCTGGAAATGAGGAGCCATGTTGGGACCCTGAAGCGGTGGCTCCAGAGTGGCCATGTGGTACGTCCCATTGCTCACCAAAGGGGATCGGTGTCGATGTGTCCACGCATCCTTAAGGAGTGTAGAGATATGTAGAGATACGGTCAGGATGCCATACAATTCTCCGGTCATGTCAGCAGCTGTGCTGCCCTACTGCAAAACGCAAAAGACCGTCAGCAAACCAGCCAACCAAACTCACTGGACAAAACGAGTAGACTTTTCAGGGATGGAAAGGGCGCAACCAGGCAGCCTGCTACTTTTGATTCGTTGCTTCTTGAAGCTTTGCAGAAACCAGGATGTTTGCCCCGACGTGACTTTCTCGATTTGAAGCTGGTGGCCACTATTGGTCGAAGTAGAGGGAAAAAGAATGAAATCGCGTTGCAACGAGATGAAGCATGCAGCGTCCGGATTCGTTGGGAGTGGAAATGTTTGGAGTTTGAAGCGCTTCAGCGGTGCGTCTGACTGGCTCTTCATGTCCTCGTGAGTTGGAAGTTGTTCGCGTGTTGTTTTTTTTGTGTTCTTCTTAGCCTTTGTCGTGGAAGGGAGGGGATCGCAACTTGACCAATGGGATTTGTCACGTATTGTCCCCTGACGCCTGCCGTCTAGCAAATATATATCGCCGAAAAGGTGGTGCGTTCCTTTTTGCGAGATCTTTAAGTCTTGGCCGCTAGGCCGCCTCGGCTTGCAGGCCCTCACCGGACCGGACATAGCAATCCTTGCAGCTCTGCCAGCGAAACCACGTCGTGGGTCATTTGGCTGATCTCTCCAAAGCATTCTGTGCGGACATGAAAGATCTTCTGCGGCTTCCTGGCCTGCAACTGAGGACCTCAGGACTTGAGGGTCTTCGGTGCCCAAAACTTGATGGTTTGTGGCAACGGCTCCATGCCCAACTTCCAGTGCTTGACAAGTTTGGGTATTCCATCTTGATCTGGACACGACTTGCTCGGGTCTCTTTTCGGGTTAAGCTCCTCAATGGTGTTGAACGTGTTGTGGGCCCCCTAGCCCTGTAGCTTTCGGAGGCCGCAGCCATCCCTCACGTTGCCAGTCACCCAAGATTCTGTGAAGCCAGTCACATACATCCACAGTTGCCAGGGACGGTTGCATTAGCCCGTTCACCTGTCTTGGACACCAGGCGCAAACCTGCCATTCTTTCGTGTGTCGTGCATGGCATATCGGAGCTTTGGCGCGTCTCAGATCAGTTGCTCCTTCACACTTGAGATTCGGAGAAGATGCGCCTTGGCCACCGTGTTCTTGTGCCATCGTGTTTTGTCGAAGTGCTTCGGTTAGCGAGCTTTGGGGATACGAATATTATATATTATACATATATTCCCTTGATTGGTGCCTCATCAGCTTGCACAACAGTCAGATCCTTTCCCAAAGCCGCCTGGGAAGGAAGGACAGTTGGAGACACCGAATCCGCTGCTTGCTCTCTGGGGTATGAATACGACACCGGCTGGTGGTCGTCCCAACGGCTGCGTCCCTAGTCCCTATGGAGCACGTACAAATCATTGAGTGGCTGCATGTTCATCATGTCCCAATCAAGTCGGCCGTCACCCGTTGCTCTTCTTTTCCAGCCACCATGCTTCTCCCCGCGACTCGGGGTCCAGGGTGCAGCTGGAGATGGAATGGGTGCTGCACCCCGCGTCGGTCATGAATTCCTATCCATCGCCCAAGTCCATCCTGCGAGACCCCACATGGCCCGAGCGAGCGTTGTGTCCTTTCTCGACCCTGTCCCTGTCAGACCATCCGAATCTCCATCCGTGTCACGCTGCTACAGCGGAAAGATCATAGATGGGCCGCCCTTACTATGTGTTGCTTGATTAATAGAGGGAATACCCCGGGTCATGTACCACCAATATAGGTAAATGGTACATATTCCGACCCCGCTATTCTTCCCCTTCGGCCGCATTCTATTCGGCTTTGCCGACAGCGGGGGAGCGACACCGGCGGCAGCGCTGCGGCGACAGCCGAACATGGGTAACAACAATCCAGGTCCAGAGTCCAAACTGCAATTAAAGTAGGGGGTTCCGACATGAGTTGGTTATAGTTTGAGTCTGAGTCCTGTTTTTGTTGAGTCCGGCACTCAAGATGAGCAGCATCCAGCCTTCGAAGTCCAAGACGACGTTTTGGCTCCGGCCGAGGTCGCGCAGCCCACCAGACGCCACGCGGCGCGCAGTCTTCGGTTTTTCAGCGGAGAACGCGCGGGGTGCGGGCGGTGCACGGGTCCTCCATGCCCAAGCAACGCAGGATGCAAACACAGTGGCCGGAGAGCAGGGGGTGGGCAATGTTTCATGATGGATCGTTCACATATGTTTACTTGTGTTCACATAAAAGGATTCAAGTATCTATCGTCCCTGTACTAGTCCTTCAGTCTTCATCACCATCTCTGGCAAAGGTCCCTACTTGTACCAACACTCAGCAAAATGCAAGGGTGAGTTTGATCTCCCCAACATTTACCAGTTCAACGTCCACTTCAAACAACAACCATGCAAAAGGTGCTGAAGTCAGCATTGCATTGTTCTTCATGCACCAGGTGAACACGTGCACATACAATGTTGTGATGTTTCTCATTGTTTCTCTACAGTTTGCATTGGCATAAAAATAGACAAACACGGTAAAGACATTGCTTTCCCCTTTGGACCTTAGCATGAACAACAGCTGCGGTTATGATCCAACAGCATTTGTCGGTGCTGCTTTCGAAGCAAGAAAACCATGGGACTTCAGTGCTTTTTCCTTTCAAGGAACAACTGTGAGATGGAAATCTTCCAGATCCACAGTGCAAACTCTCGACATCTCTCGACCACATTGAAAGGACAGTTTTACCGTGGTCAGCAGTGTCATCATGTGTCGAACCGGCCCCGATGTCACCCACTGGGAAAGCCTGTGGAAACATGTTCCAATACATTTGTCGAATCATGCCTCAATGTTCTAGTTACTTTTTGGAAATGATTCATTGAAAAGTGAAAACCATGTTCGCAAAATCATGCAAAATCTAAAAGAAAACAATTGAAATTTGAAACGGGATCCTCCACTGAGAAAAAGGGACCTTCAGTCGTTTGCCGGATCCGTCTGGCCCCGCAGGCGGGAGACGACATGCCCATCCCTTCCAGCTCGAAGGAGAGCGTCAGAGGGAGACGGTTCAGCGACCGTTCACGGACGTAGAAGGGTGGAAAGACAGGGAGTGAACGGTTCAATTGAACAGGTCCAGAACCAAAATGCGGGTGCGTAACCGCGTATGCAATGGTCGACCAGAATCAAGTTTGGAACAGAGGAACTCAGAGTTCTGGGTGCCACATGGCGCCACATGGTTGCCACCAAAGTGATCCGATGTTCATTGCATTTCAGCCCCCGGCCAACAGCACTCGTGCCAATAACATGTCAAATAAATCAGTTATATATTATATTATATTATATTATATTGTATAATATTATATTATATTGTATTATATTATATTATATTATATTATATTAACACCACTGAAGTATTTTTCATGTGGGTTTACTGTAGTAAGTTTAGGATGGTTTTCGTGTCCTTTCGTCTTGAGTGTCCGAAGCTTTCAGGAGGACCAGTGGGAGCTCTTCTCCGAGTGGATGCGCGCCCGCGGTGCCAAGATGGAGAGCCCAGAGCGGTAGACGAAGAGCCCGGTGAGACACGGTTTCCTTCAAAACAGAAAGGCCGTTTTAGAAGGAAACCGTGTCTCGAACCGTTTTGACGGAAACCGTTTTCTATGGAGAGGAGGTGTACTTTTCTTGGCAAGAGGCTTTCTTCAAGCGATCGTCTTTTGGCGACGTGGCTTGTTTAAAGGCGAGGATGGATGAGGCAACAATGCATTGAACAGACTCAACCAACCTGAGGGCAGTTCTTCGGCTTTGCTGATGCAAGTACACACTTGTAGCGTGCTAGCTGAGTTTTTCTTTGATTTAGCAATTTCGTGCCTCAAAGCTTGATCAAGCTCAAGCTAAAGGAGGGGGGTTGTAGATACACCGCCCTTCGGGGGTTGAGCTCAGGGATACATGGGAGAGGACACACTTCAGATGCCAATGTTCTCCTTGACCCAATATGTTACCCCAAGAAAGAGTACTGAAACAAACGTGTCCGTCAGAGGTCCTCTTTGCGTGGTTTGAGGAGGTTTTTTCGGACACCTGCTTCAAGACATCGATGATATTGATGCATAATTACACAACGAAGAACCACTGCGTTGATTTGCTGCTGCTGCTGCTGCTGCCGCCGCTGGATTGCTGGCGTACTATAGTTTTGCTTGTTTTCTGGAAGCAAGCTCAGGGGTCGTTTCTGGCAATGCCTTGTAGACGTTGGTTCCGCTTTGCTGCTGTTGTGCTGCTGTTTTGCTGCTGTTGGTTTGCTGCTGGTGTGCTGCTGGGCTGCTGCTAATGTGCTTGCATCTTATAGCGTTGGCTAGCTGTTCCCCCTGGCCTCAAGTTCCTTGAAGAGTTCAAAAATCCGACCAACAGTAAGCCAGGCCGGGAGGAGCTTCTAGCATCTTTGGTTCGGTTGGGTTGAATAAAATGTCTGGGTGGTTTCAGAGATGCCTTCTCTTCAACTTTTACTTGCGATGACTGTTCATCCACTGACTCATGTGTTTTTCCTTCCGTTTCGTTGAAACCAACCAACTATATTTGTTGAAAAGTCTTCTCGAGAAACCGCGATGGCCTGCGCCAGAACGGCCGACCGTCTTTTTTCTCCAAATCCATTGGGAGGTCGGACGAGTGGGTCGTATTGGGTCCAATGTTTGATGCCCATTTGGGGTGGTGTTCATGGTATGTGTTTGCTTCGTCCTTCTTGAGAAGAAGTGCTCATTTTTCGCAGCCACTCGGGCACACTTTTGTGTCAGTAAACAACCGTTCATGAAACAAAATCATCCTCAAATACACCTTGATGGCTCTATTTTGCCACTGGACAACCGTGTGTTTGTCTGACTTTATGTGTGTGTGTGTGTTTCTGGGCATCCCCCGTTCCCAACAGCCGTTGCTTGGTCGCTTCGCTCCCTCTAATGCTCCGCGCGGTGCCACTCCTGCGCTCCGGAGCGCAGGAGAAGGTGAAGATTGCAGACGTGAATGGCATGTTGGGGTCTCCCAGAAGACGAGCCTCCGGAGCGATCAACGGCCAATGAAAAAGATCGCCGGCCGAGACCTCCCGGTCTTTTCTGGCTGATGAAAACACGACCAAACATCACCGGTCATCATTTTTAACTTTTTGGGAAATCACATCACTGGACTTGGTTATCTCGTTTTTTCAAAGCACCGGTGCGGACGGTGGTGAAGGAGACCGCATGGATCGACTACTGACCACCTGATGGATGTGATCTTGCATAGTTAGTTACCTTCAAAGAAGGATCAGCCGAACTCGACGACTGTGGCGACTGCGCTTCCCCAAATGGTCCCGACTATGGAAAAGGCTGTGTGTGGGTTGAATTTGAGGCCAGACGGGCTCTGAGTTGTGTTCAGTGATTGCTGCCCCATGGGTCCGATGGCGGCGGTGCACTGGACCTCTGGGGAAGTCCTCTTCAGCAAGGAGGAATTTGAAGGTTGAGTCAAAGAGCGGGGTGACACGATCAGAGCAGTCAAGCTGGAGCTCATGTTTCAAGGTTTCGGGTCCAGTTTTCGACTACGGCTCTTTGCTGAAGGAGATGTAGAGCTGGACGATGATGTAGAGATCGTTCCACCTTTGGACTTGAAGCTGGTCACACAGGCATTCCAGCCACCAGACCCTGACCAAGATGAGAAATTCATGGTGGCATGTGAAGAAGGTCGCAGAAATGAAGTGGAAAAATGTCTCAGGTGACCTCAAGATCGTAACACGGCAGATGGCAGATGCCTATGGATGGACTGCTTTACATGTTGCAGCGGCGAATGGCCATTTACTGATCGTCGCTGAAGCCTTTCACCATTGCGCCGGAGTAACTGCTTTGCATTTGGCCTCATAGAATGGCCACCCAGATGTGGTGCGATTGCTGCTGCAGGCTGGAGGCTGTGCTAGGGTTTGATAATGCTACAGTAAATAAGGGTTGGACTTCTTTGCACGTGGCAGTTGAGAATGGTCATTTGGAAATCGTGGACTTGCTGCTGGAGGTTGGAGCCTCGTGTGACCTGCCCACGAAGGACCATGGCTTGACTCCTTTGCATTGGTTGCTCAGAATGGTCACCCGGAAATGGCTTGGTTGCTGCTGGAGGCCAGAGCCTCTTGTGACCAGGCTAGTAACGACATTGGTGCGACTCCATTGCATTTGTCTGCAAAGAACAGGCACCTGAAACTCACACGTTGGTTGCTCGAGGCTCGCGCACGCTGTGATTCAGCAACGATCCACAGTGGGCGGACCCCCTTTGCATTATGCAGCTGATAGCGGTTGCCTGGAAATGGTGTGCATGTTGCTTGAGGCCAGGGCGGAGTGGGACAGGGCTAGGACAGATGATGGCTGATGGCTCCACTCCATTGCATTTAGCTGCTGAGAATCGTAACGTGGAAGTCATGCGCGTGTTGGAGGCCGGAGCCTCTGATCAAGCCAGGAAAGACAGGATCACTCCTTTGTACTACTCTGCGCCAATTGGCTTGGAAGCCGTGTGCTTATTGTTAGATGCTGGAGCCTGTTGTCATCACGCAACTGAAGATGTGCCAACTCCATTGCATCTGGCAGCCGAAAACCGTCACCTGGATTGAAGCCCCGTGCGAGTTGTTCAGCAAAGATGGCGGACGAACTCCTTTGCACTTCGCCGTTGAGAATGGTGACCTGAAAATGGTGCAGTTGTTGCTTGAGGCGGGAGCCTCTTGTGATCAGCCCATGGCAGACGTTGCAACTCCATTGCACTTCGCTGCTCAGAGGGGGGTCACCTGGAAGTGGCGCGCTTGTTGAGAACGGCGCCGCATGTGGCCGCAAGACACAGTGTTCCCAGAAGAGTCATTTAGAAGTGGTGCGTTTGTTGCTTTTGGGTGGGGCCGGGAGCATGTGACCATTGATGGCGCTTGAAAAGATACACCGCTTGACGCCTGCTGCATCATACACAATCGATGCATGTCATTGGGTACTGCAAAGACCTCATCTATCTCACATGGAAGGTAGGGAGATGCAGGGAGAGTCCTTTTGTCACACAGGTTCGTTGCGAGTATTTGCACATCCAAGGAAGTATATATAATATGGGTGTGCTTGAAGCAGCTTATATTTAGCTGGCGAGCCCAATGGGTCTTGGTCTTCCCGGATTTCCATTCTTCTCAGTGGTTCAACTGGGGGGTTTGCTCCTAGGTTGAAAGTGCACTTAGAGAATCTTATAGATAGGCTCCGGTACTGTACTGAGTCACGGATGCTTGATCTGCCTTGGTGTTGGTTTGGTTTCTCACAGCTCTTCTCCCAGCTTCGCAGCCGCTGAGACGTCGCAACCAAGCAAGTCAAAGCACCGCCTGACGGTGCCAGTCCCGTGGTGTGGAGTCAAAAGCCAACCCCCCCCCCCCCCCGCTCAGAACGGTCGGTCTTGACATCCCCAAGTCGTCCGAATTTGGATGACATCCTGGGGAGTGTCAGCCAACGACTCATGGCCAATGTGTGTTCCAAAATAAAGAGATATAATCATTCACTCCAATTGTTTCCTGGAACATGAAGGATTGCGATCAGGCCTTCTTGACAGTCCGTTGTTTTTCCTGGTTGAAGTTGCTTTATTCACGGCAATGCACACAACACACAGTCACATCTGCCAGTCCGGGCCGTCCCCGGCCTAGGCGTGGCTTGGTCGCCACCCAAGACATCGCGGAGAACGAGTCCATCGTCGGGGGGACCCAAAGAGCCCTTACGTGACCCGAATTCGTCGCGCCGCCGGAGAGACGTGGACGAGTCCGCCGCCTGGCTTGCCATTGGTGAATGGAGTGTGGCGTATAATCTGCGGTTGAGTGGCTTTCTTTGCCCAGACATGGTGGCCCATGTTTGAGATGGTCCATTTGCTTCGGAAAAACCTCCCCAACACTGCAGCACCCCTCCGATATCCAGCACACCCTTCTGAAACACGAGGACTGGCAGTGGTAGTTGACCTCATGGGTGATGGGAGGTTCATGGAACATGGAGGAAAACAGGTCTCTTCAGTCAAACGCTCCACCCGCTGGTGAGAGGGGAGATCAGTAGCCCAGTACGCAGCCAACATCCCAGGATGTATGGGGAAACTGGTGTTTGTAAGAGTGCAGTGACTACCCTACACACCTGTCACAACTCTTGAAAGTCAAATTGTCGAATTGAAACATTACATTATTACAATGGTGAACATATCCGGCACCATTTCATATCTATAAACTCACTGTCAAGACCCCCCCCGTGTATGTCCACGGATATACATTAGCTTTATCCATATTTATCCTGAACTTAGACTATCAGTGGAAGGGATTGGAGGGGACTCTCCGTCACTCACGCCATTTCAGATCAAGATCGACTTCTTCACCCCCAAACGGATCACCACTCTTCGTCGACCCCCCGTTTCATGGGGTTCGACTCGTCGTGCGAGATTCGACCAGGTCGAGGTCCCCCTGGGTGCCTCCATCGACATCAGCGATCCCACGACCGATGGTTTTTTCGGGGTTCCTTCGCGGTCATGTTCATTCGAAGGGGAGGGATTCGCAGCCGTTCAGAGGAAGACAAGCGGGGTTACTGTGACATGGGTCATTCGGACGAGAGGGTTTTTGGGGCAACCGAAACCGGAGGGCTTGGTTGGTCATCAGCGCCCACTGGGCCCCCTCGGTGAGGTTTGATGGCTTCGTTTGCATGCAGCAAAACCTGTGCCAAGACCAGCAGCATTCAATCAGCCTTTGAACTCTCGAAGCCCAGCTTGACCCAGCTTGACGCCAAACCAATCAGCATCCATTCTTGCTCTTTTGCTCCATGGTGCTTCTATAAATAAACTATATTTTGTATATCATATGATTGTAAACCATCTACTCGGATCTACTAGTTCATTGTTGGTAGCATATGTGCGCTTCGTTCTGACCAGCGTATGAGGATGTATCATGGACATTGTCAAGAAAGGTGGTGTTCTACAAAGCATACCATCATGATGTAGCCTTACGTTGTCATGGTATGCAATGTAGATGAGGAGGTTATGCCTGCTTAACAAATTCAAGCAGCTCAAAGTGCTCGCAAAAATAAAAATAAAAAACCAACAGAGTTTGATATTGTTTTGTCCTTTGACCAGGTTTGGGTGTGCCAGGTCTTTTCTTCATAGATTCGATAGACGACCAATCTCCGGGACATGGTCAGCATACCTGATTCCAATGATTCAAAATGCTCTCACGAGAAACTCAGGCAAGGAAAACCCTCCAAAAGCACAATGTGTGTGTGTGTGGATTGGAGTGACCAAAGCCACCTGGCAAAGAAAGCTTTCTTGGGTTTCTGATTAAGCTTTGAGAAGTAGAAGCCTTTGAGTTTCGCTGCACAGCACTGCGCAGGAATGAGAAGGATCCCAGTTTGAATGCCTTGGCACTGCTCAGGCGCAGCTCCGCACTCCTTTGCGTTTGCTTTGCTCAGCGACACATGTGTTTTTACATTCACCTGTCCCAGAATTGGTTCTCACCAGATCGACACGTGATTGGAATTCTGCACACAGGGAACAGATCGACAACATTTGCATTTGGAAAAAGAAAACAATAGAGAACCGGTCAGAAAGGTGTTACTGAACGGTGTGTTGATCCAAGATTTGGACGAAAGAGCGCCTCTTCCAGACTTGGACGCCAGGCTCTTAGAGGATCCAGTGCGGAGCACCCAGCGGGGCAGGGACGAAAAGAGCCAAAAGGATCCAAAAGGAATCCACCGGCCATCCTAACCTCCAGGCCTCCAGGTAGTTCAATCTGATGACCTGATCATACCTGATCCGCTTGCGCTTAAGATGGCACGCACACGCGAACGCAGGGTCACTCAATGCCTTGGCCTCGAATCTGACCCCCGAAGCCGACCGGACGGTCCATGAAGCAGACGGTCATGATCGTGAGCCCCTCGTGGGCCAGAAGCAGACTGAACCGGACGTACAACAAAAGTACCGGGAATCCTTTATGCCACGAAGTCTGGAAGTCTTGAGCCCCCAAAAAAACGACCAAACATGACACTGAACCAGCTGCAAAGACCGCTGACGGGACGGGGAGCGTTTTGTTCGACTCTGTTGAAGCTGCTGAAGGGGAGCGTTTTGGTTCCGGAGGTTGCGACGGGACACCATGCCAACTTGAGCCAAAAGGCAGTGAGGCTGCCTTACAGTACCATGTTAGCACCATGTGGATCCATGTGGTGAGAAGGTCCAAGCTACTTCGATCAACGGTCGGGTGTTGCTTCACAGAGGGACCAGAAACTCGTCATGCTGTGGAGAGTTGTCCACGTTTTGGGAGACTTCTCAGGGCCCTCAGGTCTTAAGTGCTTGAAACATGCCGCAAGTTCCTCTCCTCCTCTCGCCTTCCGGTGCAGTTCCACAACCCCCCCTGCTGTTTTCCCAAGGATTTGGCGCCATACGTTGAGCTCCTTCCAGGCGGTGAAAGAACATGCTTTTCAACACTCGGGTGGCTTTCGTCCTGGGTCAATTACGATGTTTGACACTCAGCGAGTTGGGTCATGTTGGGTCATTTTAAAGCTGAAGCCAACCGTATCATCAAGGAAGCTCACCGCCTGTGGACCAGAGCTCTCGCCAGGCCGCGACTCACCAGACATTCTCAGGACACGAACGAAGTCGCCGAGTTCTCCATCCGACGGCGGATAGAGCCGGCCTGGCCGACCTGTCGAGAATATGTGGGAGGGTGGTGTCCAAAAGAATCCAAATTACCTGATATGAAGAGCTTAAAGCTGAAATGTGAGAGGAATTGTCAACGGTTTTAGATTGAGCAAAGGAACCATGAAAGCCTTTTGTTGGGCTCCAAATTCGCGCGGGGTGTGAATTGGCAAACCCCGAGACCCCTCAGAAGGATTCAGAAGGCCTATGTGGGACCCAGTCAGAGGAGTGGTTTAAGGTGGTGCTAGATGGAACAATGCCAGAGACAAAGCTGCAGGATGCCTGACTTCTACAGTGAAGAGGAGCTCCAGATGCTGCCTCTTCACTTGAAGGGTCTCAAGGATGTGTGGATTGGGAGATTGTGTGTTTTGGGTCTCTTTCAGGATTGTTACGGTAAAGATTGGTTATATACATATATATATTATATATATATATAGTTGCACTCGAGCATGAAGAATTCTTTACAGGGCATGAATGTGCAAAAAGGCGGATTCAAGCATATTGAAGCCCACTAACAATGTGTTTGTCCTATCGAAGTCAAAATTCAAAATTGTAATCCTTTTGGGGGCAGAGTCTTGCAAGACTATTGTTCCGTCGGAACTGTTGGGGGTTCGCCGATCCTTTGGTCGATTTCAAGTTCTTTTTGGGGTTACGAGATTGGCAACAGAGCAGGTACTGAAATACCCAATTGTGTTCACTGAAGCACCCACACCTGCACGGATGTGCGAGGTTCGGGAAGGCTAGTAAAGCATGTTAAAGCATGTTAAAGCTACAGATTCTGTTTGAGACCTGAGTATTGGGATTTGGTGTCGACGTTTTTTTAAAGTTTTTGTTGGTGTCCCCTCTGGTACAAGGGCCCCCCAGTACAACTTCTTGGAACGTAAGACAATTGAAAGGTAGAGAAAAACATCTAGGATGCTCAAAGACTGTGTGCTCCGCATGGAAAGGTCACGTCCCGTTGGCTTCCATGCTACAAGTGAACTGCTTACTCCTCAGACAGGCTTTTCGTCTCACTTCGTTTTATATATTAATTAATATATGGTGTAATTTGATGAAATAACTACAGTAACCCGGAAACTGCCAGAATAAATCAGGACCACAATTTTCCTCATGTTTGCTTGTCCGTGAACTTGGTTGAATCGCATGGTGATTATATATATATATAACTTCTTGGAGCAACAGTGATGTTTAGACCGCATCAGCCCAAACCTCCTTCCTTCTTTTTTACAGATTTTGAAGGCTTTCCAGAGTTTCCTGTCCACTGTATACGGTTCGCCAAAGGCAATGCCCGGAGGTCATCCAAAAGACCTTGCGCCGCAGGCTGTGGGAGGGTGGGCGGCTTGGGCGACTTGGGCCTGAAATCGATCCCCATCCCTATCGCCAAAGGATCAAGTTCTCCCAGGCGACAGCACTACATCATGTTTCTCATTCTTGACTTGTTTGCGTCAGGGACGCTGTGTGCACCATGGGATGCAACTTCCTATTGGCCTAGTACAGCCACCATGTGCCCCTCGTGCTCAGGGAGCTTTGTGCCCGTCGTGCGCAAGAGCCTCTCGGCGGTAGCGGGGCACAGGCTCTGATGACCTCGCGGTGGTGGAAGAGCAATTTGATTTGGTGATTGATGATTGACTCCCTGCATAGTGGGGAAGGAACCTCAGAAAACACCAAGAACCACGGCACAAAGTTCCGGCACAAGGTTCTGCGCACTTGGACTATGTCCACCCGCATGTTCTGTTTGGGCCCGGAGAGCACCACCTCATTGTCCTCATTGTGAGGTGAAGGTCATTGATGTTAAGAACACACAAAAATAGCCTATAGTAGCCTATAGCTATATATCATATTCCAAATGATAATGTTCTTTGTATTTCTTCAGATTTCTTCGTGATTGTTTGGCACTATATATATATTATACACTATACGCATGTTATATATGTAAGTGCTACTGTACGGCATTCACACAGAAACAATTGTCCACCCAAGAAGTTGACCCAACTCAATATCCTTTCAAGGATGCTTGGAAGACCAAAAAGGAAGATGCTCAGAGGCAACCATGTCCACCCGCAATACCCACTTCGGATTTGACACTGCCGTTCAACGCTGTGATCACTGGGTTATTTCAAGCGGTCAATCTCCCTGGCGTCACACTGACTGATTTCTTGCGCCATCAAGCAGGGATTTTGGAATCACAGACTACCATTATGCTGCAATAGACTGAATAGATGCTCAAAAACCCATCGAGACCCGCTCCCATTGAAATCCTAGTAGGACTCGATCAAGAATCAAGAGTGAGTAACCACAAGCAAGTATGAATCATTGGGCATGATATATTTATGTTTTCATGTACCCTACCTAACTCTGTAGAGAACAGCATGTGAACTGTTAGCATGTTTTGTGCAAATAACAGACAAATGGATGGCGATGTGGAAAAAGTGCTCGAGAAACACAGTTTTGCCAAATGTAAATAAAAGTAAATAGTCTATTCAAAAAAAGTAACAGCGAAAGTAAGGGAACTTCCAAACCACGAAAATCAGGACAGGCCTTTGTCTTCAAGTGGTTGCTTGTGTTTCTTGAGGTGGGGTTGTGCTTCCTTCGTGTTGTACGGTCTTTGAGCCTCCTGCAGTGTGTTTTGGCGTTAGTTCATTTTGTGTCCATGGTGGCATAGGCATATGTGTAAATCCTCAGGTATGAATCTTTCAGATTCGTTCATTTCCTGTTGCCCTTGTGGCTTGCATTGTAAATGTGTCTTTGCTGCATTTTAAAAAAAAGGTGTTGCCTTCTTGGTTGCATCTATTGTTATGATTTCACCAACTTAGCAGCTAATTTCAGGATTTGCAGTCCAGTATTAGGTTGACGCCGCAAACATGATGACATATAGATGAAACCCTTCTGAAGACTTAGAAAACTAGATGAAAGCTGCTCAATAAAAGCTTTTGACACAACTTGAAATGGGCCCACAGATGGCCTTTCCACATTGGTTGGTTCATAGAGGGGGGAGACCCCCGGTCGTGTACAACCAATGGGTGTGCGAAACCAAACCGACCCCAGGTCCTCCTTGCAGGAGGGTTCTGTGAAGTGGGCGCTTTGCACCGTGGCCCAGCGTCCGGGCCCCTGTGTCGTTTCACCCAGAACTCTTTGAAACCCCAGAGATCATCACCTAATTACAAGCAAGAACAATCGAAGGTTCCTTCGTGGAGCGTTTTTCTTCGAAACGGGTTTGACACAAAACAGGAGGGACATGGAAGGGACCACGCCTGTTTCTCCCCAGCCGTCGCCTGCTAAGTGCAAATCATTTTCACTGAACCCCGGCGATGTATTTTAGAAGTTTTTCAATGGCAGATGGGTCATGTTTTGTTGGTGGAACCCTCTGGCCGGCCGCCCTGTCACCAAGGAGAAGGTTGAGACCGAACCATCCTGAACCTCAATCCACGATTCAGGAAGCCCCAGACTCACGGTTTAGGCCCAACGAACTCTGATCGACCCAGAATCAGACTTCCTCGGTGAAATTATATTCATTGAACTCCTCATGGAAGTGGAAAACCCATGGTCATCCAAGGCTCTCCTAGGGGCCATTTTCCACTTCCGTGATTATTTCAGGGACTGTAACTAATCTGTCGAAAGTTGCTTCATCTCTTTCGCCTGAACAGTAACTTTTTCTGGAAGAAGAACTCTCCTTTAACAAAAACAGACAGACAGACAGACAGACAGACATGGTGTTCATGACAGAAGCTCCTTTCGAGGGCTGTTCGCCGAATATTCCAAATGCCGAATGTGCCTTTCGGCATGACCAGGTCCTTGAACGGTAGAGAAAGGAGTCAATCGTAGATGATCCCAGGTTTGGGTATGAGATCATCTACCGTCCCGCTGTCACGATCCCATGGAACCATGAGTTTCGAAAGACCGCTGGTTTCGACCAGTTCAAGACCAACCCAGTGGCTCTGGGGGTTCCATGTGGTCTTATGTGCAGGGGCAATTCGGACCACCTGATGGGGCGCAATCTGCAGGCGGTCTGACCTGCATGGGGCAGGAGTAGGTCAGTGCCGGATGATCTAAGCCTTCTCACGAAAAGATCATGGTCGTGCGATGATGTCAGGTGCATTTTCCTTGGTCTCGCCCATCGACGGCCTGTTGCGTTTGATGCTGTGCTGGGCTCAGAGGGCCGTAGGGTTCCTTCCTGCGGGCGCGACGGCGCGCGTGTGGAAGAGGGCCACCCTACCATGTAGGAAAGAAATGGCTCTGGTGCGTGTACCCACGGATGTTGTCCGCAAGTGCGTGTACCCAGCATTGACGTTTTTTCACCCAAGTACTAGTGACCAAGTATCACCAGAAGTTAGAGTAAGCTCATTCAAGCTCCTCAGAGCAGCTACTCTTTTTACTCTGATGTTCTTTGGGTAGCTACCAATCACACCACTGGCACAGACAACACCAGAACAAATCGATTTCTGGGCGATTGCCCAAACATTTACCTTGATAAGGTCTGTGCCCTTTGTCGGTTTGATCAGAACCCGCCCAATGAAGAGGTTGTTCAATCCAATGAAGGGCGGGTCGGTCGGATCTCATTCTCCATGAGCCGTGGCCTTCAGCCAGCGGCATCGCCAGCGGCAGCGGTCTCAGGCCTGGCATCGATTTGTTCAACCACGATGCCCACGCGCACCTCGGTGATGATGGAGGCCAAATGGTGGCCCACCTCATTGGGCCATGGGTCTTGACGACCTCTCAACCCGTCAGAAGCGAGGAGTCAGGCGCGGAAATCCGGGGTCAAAGAAGTTTTTGGGGGAGGATTCCGCTCAAGAAGTATATAACTGTGTGTTGAGCATGGTTCCATGGCACACAATGTGGAAGGGTGTTGAGCAGTCCCATGACCCGACAGTTGGGTTCCATTGTTGCTGTTGGTTCCATGGCTCAACTGTTCAACAGCACATGGTCAACGGTTTGCTCAAAACAAGTGCCATGGGTCAACGGTGTGTTGAGCATGATTCCATGGCACACAATGGCCGACGGCGACAACAACGTATTACTCGGTATTACATGTTATTACTCTATGTACAGCTAAAAAATATGCATCCCGCGTGCATGTCTTGGTATTGTCAATACTGTCAGTCATTATCAATCACCAGATTTCACTGGTTAAAGTGACCAAAATAACCAGGGTACAAACCCATATATACAGAATGTAAATGAATGTATTGTATAGAATTACAGAATGTACTGATCTAGGTCCCACATCAGTGTCAGCACCTCGTTGGCCCTCAAATTCACAGGTGGAAAGAGTGCGCGTCAAACCATGGAGTGGCACCACCGCCTCCCAGGCTGCACACCATGAAAGTTCGATGGAACTTGGATGGCTACGTGGATGCCGTGTTTAAGGCCTGCGATGTTTGTCACTGGATTCCTTGAAACCTCCTTCCAGTCTTTCTGCAATCAAAGTATAATGACCAACATGAAAGCCCAAGCAGGTTCTTCCAGAGAATTAAGAACCAGAAGAAGAAGAAGTGTGGTTGCTGAGCCAGGGCTACGAACCACACAGCAACCGGTCACCGGTCACCGGAGTATGTCCAACGGACATCCTCCGCCGTTCCGCCCGTCCAGGTGATCGCAGGATCGCCCATCAAGAAAGGCGAAGAGGCGGGTGCCCGCATTCGATTCGCCCAGAGGCCCTTTTCTCCAAGCGGGACTAAACAGAAGAAACGGCTGAATAAGAATACGATATAATACGTTCTTGTTGCAAACGTCACATTCAGGTCAGTCTAGCTGCTTATGTTATGGAAACAAACGGAGACCGAGACGAAGACTAGAGAGAGAGAGAGAGAGCGCCAGACATGTCGCACACGCCACACACGACCCAACAACTCAGCACCGACGTGTCTGGCAAACGATGCGTTCCAAGCAATCGTGAACACCGAGACACAGCCGGAGAGAGCCATTCGTCGCACGAAGAGGCAAGAGAGAAGACTCAACCAACCCAGCAAATACCCGAAGGCAGCCGGAGACAAGTGGATCTGCAAGTGGAGACAAGCCCTATGATCAGCAAAAGCACTGCTTCAAAAGAGGAAGAACCCCCTTTATTGTAGGTAAACCTGTTTGGGGAACAATAACCACCAGGAAACGCACAGTGAGGGCCTGTTCAGAATTTGCTTTGTTTATTAAAGTTTCTTTATGGGTACTAAAAGTATCAGTACACAGGACAGGTGCTGGGGTGCTGGGAGCAGGCCATACAACTATGTTGGGAGCTGCCGCTGAACGGACAAGGATCGGCCCGAAGGGACGGTGTAAAAAAAAATCCTGGAAGGACACCTGAGACTAGCGCACTTGAGGAAGAGATGTGGTTTGCCTCCAGTTTCAAGACCAATGATGCTCAAAGCATCTCGAAACATCCAGAAACGATGTTTGGTAAACATGTGCGTTATCTTCCCAATCTTAGGCCAAGAGTCTGGTTCGCGCGATATGCTGGGCCAAGACCTGCTACAGCTTACAGTCGTGAAGCGAGCCTCCAACCTACTTGAGTCCTTGCTACTAGTAGCTTCTTGTTACTAGTAGTAATGGCCTCCACCCAAAAGCGGTTCCTCCACCTAATAGCATCCTTGTTTCTTTTGTTTTATGGACACATCACACATCAGAACCGTTTGCTGGGACTCGAGCAAGGACAACGGCTTCCACCAGCAAACCTTTCACCTTTGACCAGGGAGTCGGTTGCGACTGCTACCTGTTTTCAGGTCCATGGTCATTTTCGTGGTCTCACACAGCTCCTTGAACCGTTGCGAACGTGTCCTCACAGGGGGTGATCCATAAAAGAAAACCTCCACCAAAGACACCTCAGACCTCATTTTTACTGTTTAGAGCTCCAAACGCACCTTGCCGCCCTTCGTCCCAGCGGTCCAGGTCCGCATTTGCTATGGCGGCAGCCCCTTCCGTCCGGACGGCTGCGGAGGAGACTGCGTGGGCGATCTCGCTGCCTGGCTAAGACCGGGAGGGCCCTGGAGGGCCCCACTGGGGTACTTCCCGGTAAAGACTTTCGGCGTGCACGGCCGACCTGACAGAGACGAATGTGACGGGATGAAGAGCATTTTTGGGGGGTTGACTGGCACGGTGGGTCATTGATTCGAAAAGCGAAAATTTGTGCAGAACACCTTCAAGCCTTCAAGCTAAGAGCTGGATCAGCACAATACATGATTTAGATGATCTCCTTTTTCGTGCCCAAAAAAAGCTGCATCGCCTAAACAAGTGGCCAGAAAACAGTATTGTGTCCTCCAAGGCTTTGACCAATGCGCAGTACTTGATGAGGTACGGCTTTGTGGATGAAGCTTGGCTGGGTCAGGGAGTTGTGGGAGTGGTTTTAAGTGTTGGGTCTTTTGGCGTCCTGTTCACTGGCCTAACCCCTTGTCAGGTTTTGAGCCCCGGTCAGTTCTCTGGTTCGATCGTGACAGCGGGGGGTATCCATCAGTGGGATCAAATCTCAACAGCGAAGTGAAGCGAAGAATCTCATCTCAACAGCTCGACCAGCTGGTCGACAGCTGGTCGACTGCAGAAAAATTCAGCCACACTGGTCAGCACTCAGAGTTTCGATAGCTGGTGGCTGCAGAACACGTGAAAAAACACCAAGAGCCCATCAAGATGCATCAAGACAAGTCTCAGTCTTACTGTACAAGCCAGTAGGCTACTATAGGCTGCTTAGGCTACACACAAGAGAAAATCAACGCCCAGAATCTCGACGACGATCGCCCCTTTTTGACGACCACCTTGGTGCCGCGGCCGCCGGCAAACCATCTCATCCGGTCATGTTTCACTCGGTTTCAACCGGATGGCACTCAGGAGTTCCACCACTGATCCAAACGCCAAGTCTCAGATGGTTCGTGACGTTTGGTTGGAGTTGTGAATACCAAAAGATCTGCCACAGCACTGTCAGGGAGAAATCAGCTCCCTGAAAAACAGCTCCCTGGCCCAAGATTGCTCGCCTTTCCAATCCGGGGCTGTGCCTTTTCTGCTGACGAGATGGATTGCCCACAGAATCCAGTTGAACCTTTACCGAGCAAAGGGTAGCTGTTGATCTTGAGCCGCTCGATCGAAAAGCTTCGTGACCTCATGATGTCAAGCGCCTCTGATATAAGGCCTACAGCGATGTGTTTTCAAAAAACTGACGAGACCATAGACATGACCCAATAAGGGCGAGCCTCTCGAAAATGAAGCTTTACAATCCTGAGGGTGTATTATATAATCAAATGTCTACATAATCATATGTCTACATTAAAACAGATTCAAATCTTTCTGCCATCTTTGAGACATGGCACCATGTCATGAATTCAATACTAGCCGGTCTGGGTCCAGCTAGGTCCAGCTACGCCTCATCTGCCGAGGGATGCATGGGCACCACCATGGTCGATGGCAAGCGGGCGGCCCAGACGGTGGTACCCGGGTTCCGTTGGGAGAAGGTGGACAGTTGAGGCCTTTGAATGTGATACTCAATGCGTTTGATCATGGAAATGCATCCTAAGACCAACATGGACATTTGCATGTATCATCATGTATTCTAGAAGTTGCATTTGCCATACCCAGCTATACCACATGCAGAGACTTGCTCCTGTGCTTCGCTCCTGTCATCAAGCTGCTGGATCCTAAGATGGCTGACGAAGACAGTCGATCCAAGGAGGACAGAGATATGGTGGTTAGTCAGTTTGAGTAGATAGTTTCTTCCGGGGGAATAGATATGAACTGAACAGATGAAACCTTGGTTGCGAGCCTTTACCATGAGTTGCAGCCCAGTTTCATGGCCAACATCAGAATCGATCACTGCAGAATTACGCCGTGATGTCGCAGCTGCGCCGTGTTGAGATGTCGGAAGACCACCTCCCACCAACTCGATGCTTCCCAATCGACTCCAACCAACCGACTTCAGCCTCTCCGATGCTTGCGCCATGGCGCCCATTGTCCATCCACCGCGCGTGCGTGGCTGCGCCTCTGTGGCGCCTGCACCGCGGTCCCCGCGGAACCGGCTCAGCCGTCCAGTTCCACCCTCCGGGGCACGCAGCACCCGCAGAGAAGGCGGGCGAAAGGACCGACCCGAAACAACGACCCCCAACGACGTGACCCCGAATTATCCGACCGGTTCGGTCCGTTGATGCCCAGATCGGAGCAGAGAAGAAAGAAGGGATGCTCCAGGAGAGTTCGAGTTGTGAGTTGTGATGTTTCTGGATCTCCAGTTCCTTGAAGGTGCTGTCGAAGGCCCAATTCTGTTGAAGCTTCGAAGTGTGCTTCTCCTTGTTTGTGACTATGGTGATCCATCCAACAGATTGAATTACAGAACTTTCAAACCATCCTCCCAACAAGTGTGGCGCTTCGTCTTCACCGGAAGATGGCAGCGAGGTGAGCGCCTTCAGAGGCTATTTGCATCGGACGGTGGAGAAGAAGCAGCCACTGGAGATCTTGCCCTGGGGCCCCGAAGCTGTCCGAGACTCGGGCAGGGGCGCAGCTGTTGGGGGCCTGGTGCGGCGGGACTAGATGGATCCAACATAATACATTTGTTGCATTAGAGTATTGCATGGTTGTTTCTTGTTTCTTGGCCACAAAAAAGAATCCGCTAGTGTTTGCTGCTGCTGCTGCTGCTGGTGGTGGTGGTGGTGGTGGTGGTGGTGGTGTTTACATCATGGGTGACCAGCTCAACATAGGCAAGCAACAAGTTAGTCCATCTTTACACGTAGTAGGACCCTTCGATGAGTCCAAGCATCATTTTCAGCATAGGCTCCGGTCGCTGAAATCCTGAAGTTCACTTCTCTACTTCTCATTGTACATTGGGCACGATGCTCCTGGTCGGGAACATCGAGGCAAAGCGAGGCAATCCATGGCTGAACCAGGCTTCCCCTTCCCCAAAACATGGTTTTAGCACCTCTCAGCCAACCGCTCGGTTGACAAGTCTTCTTCGGCAAGGCTTTTGCATGCCAACGTCGTCGAAACTCAGGTTTGAGGTGCTTTTTTTGAACACCATGTGTTGAGCACGAAAGCCAAATGTACGGTACTGTACCGCCACCCAAAAGATGTTTTGATGGCTTGTGTTTCAGATTGTCCTGCAAGTGTTGAAGTGTTCCTTACCATATTTACCCTATCAGTAGTCAGCCAACCCTTTGAACCGTCCTGAAAGATTGGTGTTTCAAGCATGAACAGAATTGGCGCCATGGAAGTAATTGGAAAGGTTGCGGAATATACTTAATATACCTTCCATTCACCATGAAATGCGATGGGTTCTGTTTTTGTTTGAAGTGTTCTTCCGTCATCTTCGCAGCCACCGGGCCTTTTTGCCCGCTCGATCTGCGAGGAAACTCTCTGCAGCTCCTGGCTTCTGCGCCCGCCGCTGTTTGTTTCGAGGTGGAAGGAAGAAAAGGAGGGTCTGAGACTCGGGATTGCGGATAAGATGATTTTTGGCGATGATTGTTTCGATGTGGGTGGCAGCCACGCTCGTTCGCTCCAGTCATTCGAAGAAACTGAATCGCCCTTCCAGTCCGCTTGGAGTCTTGGAGTTGGTTGTGAAACCCGAAAACACATAAGCCATCACAAAACTATAGGACACTGTGAGTATCAGCCCATGCTTTGGCCTTGCAAGTGGAACAGTTCCTCGAGCTCCAAGGAGAAGGAACTGCAGTTCCACTTCAGATCTCTGGACATCTTGACCTGGGAGGATGCCTGGTTCTGTTGATTGAACGTGAAGCACCCGCAGTGTGGTTTCTTCAAGAGAGTTGTTTATTCTCCGATGTGTTTCTTATCTCATGTCAAAGAACGGCCGCCACCCCCAGACGTTTCCTGCTGTGCTGCTCGGAGACGAGTCTCTGACTGAGGACTACCTGCCCACACGGGTCATGAACTCGCGCAGCCTGGCGGTGACCGAGGAGACTTCTGCGGTGAAGCTGTCCCGGGACTTGGTCTCTGCACTGCAACTGGCGCCTGAAGGAGAGCAAGCCGTTCGGGCTTTTGGCCTTTGGGATGATGAGACAGGCATCAACGTCTTGGTGAAAGCACTGGCGATGGCGCCATCCCTCTATCCCTTCAAGAAGCTGAGATGTGTAGCGAAGCTTCTGCACGAAATAGCCTGAAAAAACGCCGTGAGAGACGTGCTGGGTTTTCTCCTGAGAGAAGTGAAGACCTCATACGCCACGGTGTGAGTGTTTGCAACCAAACAGTAGGTTTGCAGCCATGTTGGGAGAGAGTTGCAAGATGAGGAAGAAGGTCAAAGGCTCGATTCTAGAAAATGACAAGAACTTCATGCTGGATCACTTTCAATCTCCATGTCCCTCGTAGTTCCGCCAAGCCTACATACTTCTACCCTCGTTACTTTTTGGCAAATTACCTCCCACGACATACTTCAGCCCCTCCAGCTGGCTCCACTACTACTCACTGCCACCTCTCGCTCAGATTTCAGTATCACCTGAAGCTCTCTCCAACGTTGCAAGGAACGTGGTGAATCCAGTGGACGACCCTCGCAGTCGAATCTTCCTCTATCTCACCTTCGGAGCCTTTGTGGATCCGCCGTCTCTGAGCGACCGTAGCTTTGTGGCCTATCCCCCGGGCAAGGAGCCGGATCCGGCAGCGCTGAAGCGGTTCTATGCCGCAGTGCAGGATCAGATTCATCAAGGAAATCGAGTGCAAATGGACGCTTGGGGCGGACATCAAGGCTGGGCCTGGTAAGGCCTGGTGGTAAGATCAATGTATAAGAAGTGTTGTTTTGTTTGAAGAGGTCGATGCTGAAGATTCTCTTTCTTGAAATTGCTTGGAATCTAAGAGCCACAGACGCAGCACTTAAGACTGGACGACCTCTAAACGACACGACCCCGCCGCCTTTCGTTGGGTCGAAGGCGCTTTCAGCCGAAGGCCGAAAGCACACGATGTTTGCAGCATCGACTCGAATTACTGCTCACAGGAAAAAGCAAGTGTGCAGCCCATGGGCTGTGGTTGTATGTTGTGATTCAAATCTCTTTTTCATCCATGGCGGTGGTCACGAATGGAAGGAACAAAAAGTAAAAATATTCAAGGATATTCAAGGACTGACGGGACAAAAGAAGGGACAAAAGCTTCAAATGGGGTGTGTTCCATGACCAGTAACAGCCGGTAAGAGATTATCACTATGTTCGAGTTCGAGAAAGGTCGTTTGTAACCGTCCTCATCCGCTGTTGCTGGGGGTCGAATATGCCAAACACAGGGTAATCTTGTCATCTTTATCTAGGAGGCCATCGCTTCTAAGTACTCCCACCAAGAAAGTACGTCTTTGGTGCCAAGGACTGCATGGGTGCAGACGCGATCCTGCATGCGGTTCGCGCTTTGTCTCTAGTGAAGGGCTTCACAGCAGAGTTTCGAGTGGAGGTGACTGGGAAAGCCAAACCGCAAGAACAGCCACTGGGATGCTAAGAGAGGAGGTTTGTTTTTTAGCAGAGGCCTCTGCATGTGCAAAGGAGGAGTTTGTCGTGTTGTGTCGTGTTGTTCGCTAAATGCAACCAGCTAGGGGACATCACAGCAACATGCATCATCATAGCAACATGATCACACACAGCCTCATGGGCGATCACACACAGTCTATTTTGCACTGCCTGAAACTCATCGGTTAGAGTTTTCGATATGGGGCAGCTTGTTGGAATGGGGCCAGAAGGAGACGGGTGTTTTTGAACCGGAAATCTCCTTCCTCCAAATTGAAGCTGGCCTTGCCCTCACCGAATCAATCCGAATCAAGTCTGGCGTCAAGCAGGTCCTAGATTCCTAGATTGCCGTGTGCTTTGGCCTAGTAGCTCTACCGAAGGGAGAAACCACTTGATCTTATTCGTGTTATCGTTCGGGCCTGAGGCTGATGCAATGTGGCAGTGTTTCTCCAGTTTCATCCTTTGATCCCTTGGCCAACAGCCACCCATGCCATCCCATGCCCTGCCCACCACCAGACCGCACCGAAGCCCATTCCTGTGCGCCCTGCCGACGTCGCGCACACGAGGAGTGGGAGCGAGTTCCGTCCGTCCAGAAGCAAGATTCGCTTTCGTGCCTGGCGAGGGCAAACCTGGGACGATTTCAATGCGATCGACTTCGCGCAGACGAGCACCTCGGGACGGGACCGTGGCTTCGGTGCCGGATTGGTCTAAAAATCCGGGAGGAGTTTAGTTCGTTTGGAAGGAATGCGAGTGAGCCGGTGACCCCTGTCTTCTTCCAAGTGGATATAAGGTGAGTGATCGAAACGACCTCACAGTCCAATTCATTTTCATCAGGCGGCAGTACATCACTTCTTGTTTAGAGTGTTCTTGATTTTTCTAGGCCCATGTCTGCCCCTCATGGGCCCCATGCCAGGCCCAAGCAAAACTATGCCAGGCCCAAGCAAAACAAAAAAAAACAAAGTTGGAGCTGCAAATCTGTTTTTTCTTGTGATGCACTGTGCACTTAATCTCTCAAAACTCTGCAGAGCCCTCTCAAGCAGCCCACCTGCCAGGCACATCAGTCTTGAAAATGCATTGGTTGCAAACAAAGCTGAACACAAGGTGCAAATGAGAAAAGACGAGATAGACAAAGAGAGAAAGACAAATAGATAGCTAGCTAGCTAGCTAGCTAGATAGGAAGAAAGAAATAAACAAGAAAGAAAAGAAGAGATGGACAAAGAGAGGAAGACAAATAGATAGCTAGCTAGCTAGGTAGCTAGCTAGCTAGCTAGATAGGTCACCAAAACCACTTTGGCACCAACCTGCTGGATTCAGATGAGGGTTCATCCTCACTGGCTGTGTCACCATCAGGCTCTCCACCTTACCCAAAGACCCACCCCCAATCACCACCACAAAACACACCACTCAGCAAATCTTCCATACCTTAGGCAAACACTGTTCACTGAAGATGCTGGCACACCTGTAGTTGATGAGCCAGGTCCTCCCCTCATCATGCTCAGCTGTCCCAAGGACATAGGTGTATGCCATTGCATCCATGGGGGAACTGTTTGTCCCATCAGCACATGCTCAGAGGGGTGCACATAATCTGCTGGGAGTGATGATTTCCCAGGCACCCCCCTGCGCTTTGAGGATGGCATAGGTGCCAGCTTTACAAGCACCTCTGATCCCTTAATGGCAGCATGTCCCACTCCAATCCCATTTGATTCAAGTGGGTGTTCCTTGGGGGTTGTCAAGTATTTTTTCTGATTTATCAGGGCCCCACATGAATCAAGAAAGACGAAAACAGAAAGCTCACAGCTGCCCGTAGAAGACATTTGGAAGTGATTCTATGTCTATTTGAGACTGCTCCTTTGGTTTACCACTGTGCCAAGCCGACACATTCGGTTGAACTACCACAAAGATCCACAAAGCGTCCAGCAAATTCTTGGGAGGGAGTCAAAATGGACATTCACACTCCCAAGTTGAGAAGAAGTTCACACTCCAACATTCCAAAAAAACATCCAAATAGGCAAGTCAGCCACCCCTTTGCCCCTGCCACTTGCTCAGGTAAGCGGATTGCTCGAGAGCAAACGCCGATTGACAAGCTGGGCTGGGCTGTCCTGGCAGAGGTGAGGAAATCCAAGGCCAGATGTTGGTGCCGAAGTTCTTTGCGTTGTGTTTTTGTTGGACACGCCTTGCACTCCACAATACTGCAAACATCTGCACACCATGATTTAAGAATCTACATCAACAGGTATATATTTAAACACCATTCAACACCCATGTTGAGGAAGGGGGCGTGTGGGCGTGTGGTGTCACACCCAACTTGACTCCCCCAAAACTGAGTGCCGAAGTCCTGGTCCCAAACACCCTGGAATCCCGGACTTGGTCCGCAGTTCCGGTCGACTTCCGGCCAGGCAGTGGCCCTCCACTGCTTTTCGGATGAGACCAACGCGGTGGCCGTGGCCATCCGAGCCTTGGCCGCGTTGCCTCGTTTGACCAGTGGCCTGGTCGCAAGAGCGCGACGAGCGCCGCTTCGGTGCGGCCGGTGGTGGTTGCGGAGCGGCCTGGTGTTCAGGACCTGTCCTCCAAGTCCGTCAGTGGATGGACCACCCTTAACCTTGTTAGGATGGGTTTTTCCCCACTCAACTGAGGGAGTCAGTCCATGAGGAGTGATCCTCACTCGCGATCAAGACAGCGGCGGAGATCCGCGGAGCGTTGAGCGGCAGGGCGCGCGGTCCGTGCCATAGGAAGGGCCGTTTGCGAGAGGGAATGGCCAAGCAAGCGAAGGTTGTTTTTGATCAGGAGGTGAAGAGCGGGGTTCGCAGTCACCGACTGAAACGGATGAATTACAGATCCCTGGACCAGAGAAAGTCACTATTCGAGCCGATTCAATCCGATTCAATCACCTGCTTGTAGGAATAAAAAGAAACAAATTCATATGATATCCATGTCATCGTAGACCATCTAAGCCCAGCGGTTTCTGTTCGTGCCCATGGGCGATTCTGCTTTCGGAATGTATTTGTAGCGCAAAAAACAAACAGGTGAAGCACTCCCCAAAGAAAACCCCCAAATAAACTCATCCGATGATTCACTCAAAGTCGGCAAACCGCTCTTTGGAAACGGCGAACCTTCGCCCGCCTCTTCCCACGTGGCCGGCCTGTCCCAGGTGGCCGGCGCTTCTACGCCGTGCCCAGCTTCGGTCGCGCTGGAGCCGATCAGCGGCCGGTGCTGCGCTTCTACGTGCGCCGCTTCCGCGGAGCGGGCGAGGCGGACGGTGACGGTGCGGCGGATGGAGATGCCGGTGAGGCCTGAGAAATGTGAGCATCGGTTCATGTTGCAGGAGACCTTGAGGATACATCCTTGCTTGAATATACAATATTATACAGTTATTATATACATACATAATCATAAATATATATTATAATGTACGTCCTTGTTTTTTCTCAGTTTGTTTGGGCAGTTCTTGGGGGAGGATGAGGTTCTGTCCAGTAGACTTTGACGTGCAACATCATGGATTTCATGTCATGAATTTGTTGGGTGCCCAGGTTTGATTCACTGGTTGACCGTCAAGCCAGACTGCAGCTCCACAGCTTCGTGCCAGCTTCGCCGTGATGTGTTGCTGCTGGAAAAATAGCCGTGGGATTTTGGATCCATCGGAAACGGAAACTGTTTTGTCTGTTCGAAAGCACACCGTGCTGGGTAGTGAGGTAATAGATCTCGCACCGACCCTGCTAGAGAAATCCCGATCGACCTTTAGAATACACAAAAGCACTCGCAAAAATCCGGCACTTGGTCCAACAATTTCCAGATCGTTTCGGTTTTGCTTTGCCAGACTCGACATGGTCCAAATGTATCCAAATGTTGCCAGAGTGCGCTTGAGGTGGCTCGTCAAGGACGAGTCCGAAAGCATACGTGAAAGCTTAGTCGAGCACTTGGCGAATCTTGTGGGGAGCCAGGCTGAGCCAGGAGGGAGGACAATCCAAACATTGTTTCCATCTTATCTTTTGCCCATAAACCACGGTCTCTACAGATGTAGCTCCAACGACCACCTAATGGGTGGGTTTGGATGGCAGGGCATTCTGCGTTGATGTCATTCAACATGCTTAATTATATACTGTACCACGATTGAATTCAATTTTCGCGCCAAGCTTTAGCAGAAAATGGATTGGACGCCCAACTACGGCATTCAAAGGGTGTGATGGGGATCTGCATTTGTTGGACTTTGCCCTTAAGCCGCGCTTCGACGGAAAAGCCCACAACATGTGTACGAATATGATTTGGAAGATGGCAGAGTCGCAGAGGTGCATTTAGTCTCCCTATAGTTATCCATTTCTTCCTCTCTTTTTCTCTTTGCCTTTGCCCTTTTCTCTTCCTCGCTCGCTATTATCTCTCCCCTCTCTCTCTCTATCTCTGTTTTTTCTCACTCTCTTTCTCGGTGTCCATGTCAAATGTGTCTTTGGCTGAAAGGTGGTTGAATTGAAGAGCCAGCCAACATTCAAGGCGAGAAAAAACCCAGAAACAACTCTAGATCCACCACGAACTAAAAAACCAGTCAATGGATGTCAATGGCGCAGATCGAACGAGTGGCTGTGGTGAAGCCATGAGGCCAAGACCACGGTGCAGGAAGATGACGAGCTTTTGTCCAGGCGCACCGGACGGTCCGATTGGTTTTTGCAGCTGGTCTCGATGATTCAACTCAATTCTACTTTTGGTGGAGGGATGTGGAAAGGCAAGGGTCGACTTCAAGCCACCACACTCAAAAGTTCGACACTGGATTTCCGAGTGCGCACACTGCAGACAGGATAGAAACGATGTTTTACATTGTTTTACAAGAGATAGTAATAAGCCCTAAGCAAAACTCGAAGTTCACTTTGGAAGGAACGGAATTGTCATTGTTTGGATGCTCCGTATGTTGGAGGTGACGTGAAGGCCCAAATAGGCATGATGAATTGCAAAAGGCTCAGAAGCTTGATGTAGATAGTGACAGACAGTGTTCATCCTGCGGGTGTGTCCTTCGCGTTGCACCAATCTCACCAACCTATTCAACCACCTCACTTGCCTCTGGGAGGAAATCCTATCCTGTTGCCCTCTCTGACTCTTTTCCCAACAAGCACGGAAGCAGAAGACGCTTCTTTCAAAAAGCAATGCCATGTTCGACTACCTTCTACTTTCATGTCTCTCGGATGAAACTTCAACCGGCTTAATCCCAGCTTTCCCTGACTCCTTTTTCGCCCCCCAAAATGCTAAGTTTTCCGCCGTCCTTCGCAGTTCACTGCCTTTGTCAGCGCAGACGGCACTGGAGTGGCGCAGACGGCACTGGAGTGGCGGGGTTGTCACTGGTCGGAATCGTCTCAACAGACGGGGGTTTCCTCACAAAAGACCTCCGGGAGGGACTCCCTAAAAGTAGATTCACTGCAAGAAATGGCGGGCTGTGATGATTCTTCTCTTCCGGGTTGGTGCTGGGTTACTTTGGTTAGGGGAGGAGGGGTAGATTGAACAGGGATCCTACTACTGGTTCACTTTTGCAAGAGCGTGCTGGGTCGCAGACGGCTGGTTTTAGGTGAGTCTGGATGGATGCAAGTCGCAAGCACGCGTTGACTTTTGCAAAATTAAAAGATCCTCGTTTCTTTTTGTGTGCCGGTATACTAGCACATCCCAAGTTTTTGCAATTTCAGTCGATTCTTCTCGTGTTTTTGCAGGGGCTCCTTCCAGGCACAGGTTCTGGGGTGGTTTTCGATGCTGCATGTCCACTGTGAATTGCGGGAGACCTGTCAGGTCGCAAGACCTGCCACTCCACATGTGACACATGTGATCAGTGTGACGCGCGGGTGTGTCGCACTGATTTCAGTCGGTCGCACTGATTTGGATATTTGTAGATCTTTCCCATATCTGTCGCACTTCAAATATCTTTCCATTATCATGTGAAGTTGTATCTGGCAACAATCACGGAAGTGGACAACCACCTTTTGGTGTGGGAAAGTCTTCCAAGGGGTCAGAACGTCCACTTCCAGGATTGTTGGAGGGAGAGTATCTGAAATAGCCCAGAATCACTAGAGTCCATCAGGTTGACTTCCTAATAGATCCTTTGTTTGGGTTCGGACCACGCTGGCTGGCTGTATTCTTGTTCACTTTTGTTCACTTCTTCTACCTCAGTGACTGTTTGGGACGGGGGATTTGTTGTACTCGCACAGGGGACATCCCAGGTTCCGTCGGCACCTGAAAGTGGCGCTGAAAGCTCAACAGGAGGCGGACCGGTCACAGCTCCGCATCCTGCAGCGAACGCACGGTCATTCTCCCAAAACGGAGACAACGACAACGACCGTTCATTTGGAGCAGAACTCACGGCCAAGCAACAGATGTAACAGCTCGAAGCCACACAAGCGCCGTTTGGTCCGTGTTTTTTCGGGAAGATGAGGGACCCTGGGGGCCGACCCTGGGTGATGTCAAGCAGGAAAACGGGATCCGTTCCTGCCTATGAGGGGCAAGCCGATTTGGTGTGGATCTTCCAAACTCTTCCCTTGTGGATGACAAGTTAAGGGCTCAGGGCGCCAGTTCCAGATGTGTGTTTCCTGTGAAAGCCCAGCAGAGATGGGGTTGAGAAGATGTTTGGACTGCCACGAAGCTAAAAGCTTCATGAAGCTCTTATGTTTGAGATGAGCTGAGATTCACCACTCCGAGAAACCCCAACGCAAGGACGGTGGCCTCATTGGATAGTGATATCTTCCAAGTATGCTGAAGAAGATTCAGTTCTTGGCTTGATCGACTGGAATACTACTGTAGAAATAGACAACCCGCAGATAAACATAGAATCATGATAAATCCACAGATGGCGGCCACCATGGTAACAGTTTAACAACCATCAGTTGTCAGATGCTTGATTCCGCTTTACAATTACAACCCACAGATCCCTGACCAACTTTGCGACCACTCTTTTGCTGGAGAATTTGTTTTGGCGCCGAGTGGCATACAGTAATTCTTTTAATTGATGTTCTTCATGTTATCCCCACAGAGTCCATCAAGTCACCTCAATTTAACCCAGTCCGAGATCTCCCAGTCTTAAGGAACCCCATTCCACCAGATGCCCCTGTGCCAAAACTAATGTTTCAACTACTTGGGTCTGGAATCCGGAACATCGTTCACATCCAATCACCACGAAGTGACTGCGTTGGGGTGACACCACAATGACCACCATGGTGATGCTGACCGCTAGGCTGATGCCTTGGCTGCCAAGGCCGAAGCTGCTAAGAGTGAGGAGAAGCGGTTTCTCGATCCAAGAGACACGGACGATCCAAGAGACGATGTCACTTCTTAATAGCTAGGATGTGTTCCTAGCTATCTGAGTTATCTCATGGCTAGCTGGCTGGTGGAAACATGGGGCTAAAGACCGGCAGGAGCACGGTTGGCCGCCATGCTCGGTCGGCCAACATGCTCGGTCAGGAGCAAAAGCGGGCCGAGGCAGAGGCCAAAGAACAGGCGGAAAAGGAGGTCGGACGCGCAGAACTCGTGGCAAACCATGGGGGGGCCGGTTTTCCATGATCGATTCAAGTGTTGAAGAGAGGCTTGGTTGACGCATTTTGGAATACCTGACGAACACGCGTTGGTGGTGAGTTGGGGTTTTGTCCTCATCCAGAGGTTTATTGCAATCCACGAGTCGAGCCCAATGAACAAAATTGAGCAAAACGGGGCGTGAGTGTGGTGTTTTGAATGAAGGCAATTGGATGCAGTTGGTTCGGTTTGTGGTTGCAAATGATGTGAGGGACAGGTTTGCAGGCCCCCAAGCTTGCACTGGGATACTGGGGAGTGATCGTTTGGGGGTGAAGGATGCTGAATTGTTGGGACGTGGCCGGTTCGCCGGTCCAGCTGCGTTGTTGGGGCAAACGGTCATCGGTCAGTAATAGTTTGGATCTTCAATGTCCAAGCTAAACCAAGCGTCCACCTTTTTCCAAGGAGCTTGGAGAAACCAACCAACCCAACCCAATCAAACCAACAACAAAAAGCAAAAGGACAAAACAACAAAACTCACGATGGACACATAGATCATCGAAGCTAGATCAACCTGTTGTGCATTCTGATAGGTTCACCACCTGATAGGTTGTCCATGCTCGAGGACTCCAAGGCCTTCCAGTTCCGACTCGACAGGCAGAGCTCAAAGAGGCCAATGCCGCGGAAGCGCGGAAGCAGCTTCTGGAAGCGCTCGAGGACGGACGGAGGATGAGAGGGGGTGGAGGTGGGGGTGATCGGACGAGCGCCCTGCCCTGGGAAGAAACGGATTGGAGGGACTGTCCGAAGAAGGGATGTTGAAGGTCTCGAGGATGTTGGAGTGCAACACCAGTGACATACAACTGATAGACCATGATAGAACATGACAGAACAGTAATTAAAAGTTCCTGATAGAAGATGATAGAAGATGCACTGTACTGCATTAGAAATGTTTCTTTTATCTAAGGAAATGACTTCAGATATGTTTGGGAATATCCTTCTCGGCATGAGGCATGAGTAACATGCACATGCTTTTCCCATCTTCATGAGGGAATGAAAAGGTTACAACTGGGTAGACCGAGGCGCCAAGGCATTTGACGGGTTCCATTATATCAGCAGTCCCCCTTACAAAAAAGTGTTGCATAGGATAATTGTATTAATCTGAATAAGTGTAAGTGTATTTAATCCATGTCACTCGCATGGAAAGCCGACTATGTCTTCTACATGGGTGCTTGGATCGGTTTCCATCACTGCGGGTGTGAGGTGAACGAGTTCGCGTGTTCATGTTGGACAGTCTGGCAGTTCATCCCTGTTTCGGACAGCATGTCGAGAGCGGGGTCTCTCTTGTGCATTCGGTCACACGGTGGCCATTTGGTCCACTGGGTCGCCCCTGACAGGAGAAGAGTTGACAGCGAAGTCGTGCCACGGAAGACGGTGTCCGCGGGCAAGCGCTCTCGACCGCCCACGGCAAAAGGCATCAAATATGCGGTGTCCTGGAGAAGACACATTCATTCGGTCAAAGCAATCCGAAGGAGTCAACAACTCAGCTTCTGAAAGATGGGTTTCCTGAAAGGCCCACGGAATGACTGCCCCCCCGCCCCCACGCTCTCTCTCTCTCTCTCTGTCTATCTCTTCATGGGTTCTGTTTGTCCGACGTCAGTTCCTGAGTGTCCGGGCAGGCATGAGCCTGACGGGCAGTGGAGGATAACTCACAAGAAGAATCTTGACGATCTTGAAATGAGCTGACTAAGTACTGTATCTACAACACCCTTTACCTGGTGAAGCATGGTGGGGGTTCACCGCAGCATTGGCTGGCAGAACATGAATGAACACGGCTTTGTACAAGGTATATGCCGGCAAACAAGACATTTCAGAATGATGGATTAAATGGAAGAAGACCAGGAAAGCATAGGAAAGCTGCTCTCTAGTGAACTTAGAGACATGGAGACGTGGACGTCCGAATCGCTTAAATAATTGAATCCAATCCAGGGAGGAAGATGGCAGCTCTGAACAAACTCATATGGTTGGGCGTGATTGTCTAAGCGCTACGAATGAGCACATCAATGACAATATGAATTGCTGTTATGTTTGTTGATCTATACTTTGTGACATAAGCTAACAGTCCGTTCTCCCAAAGTGAAGCGCATAGTAGCAATCTATTCAGCTCGTGACTTTGTTTAGCGTCCAATGACCAGAAAACGCGTTCAGCCGACATGAAAAGTGCCATTCAAAACAACACATACCCCAAACAAAGTATCTAGTCCTGAGCTTCAAGATGCTCAAATGAATGAGGTCATTCTAATACGAAACTGTTCTCGTGTCGCACCTGGTGCCTCATGGTGACCTCGGGATCGAGGCAGATTGCGGTCGATTGACGATCTCCAGTGACGGTGACGGTACACATGGTTTTGCAGATTAGAATCGGGGGATTCTTTTGCTTTGGTTTTTGGGGGCTGAATCCCCTTCTGAGGGTGTTTTAATACTTTTTCCCAGTTCCTTGCCAGCAACTCGGACATTGGTGCTTCACAGCTCGAGTGGCAGTGGAAGGCAGATGTAAAGCCATTCTGCTACAGGCCTGTGATATTCATCAGTCTACATGAGGGAGCCAATCTCCAAACAGCGCCGGACTGTTCTTCATCTCGAAGCTGGAAGTTGCAAACCAGAGTTCTCCAGGACTGTTAGCACGCACGACTTGTAGATCAGGGACCCATGTTCGATCTGTGCTGGACAGTCAAAAACATCGCATACCAGTGGTGGTAGTCGTAGTCGTAGTCGTAGTAGTAGTCGTAGTCGTAGTAGTAGTACTAGTTGTTGTTGTTGTTGTTGTTGTTGTTGCTGTTGCTGTTGTTGTTGTAGTAGGAGTAGCAGTAGCAGAAGTAGAAGTAGTAGTAGGTAGTACAAAGGTAGTAGGTTGTAAGTAATAGTAATATGTAGTATGTAGATGTATGTAGGAAGTAGTAAGTAGGACGTAGTAAGTAGTATGTAGTGAGTAGCAAGTAGGAAGTAGTAAGGAGTAAGGAGAAAGCAGTAAGGAGCAAGCAGTAAGTAGTACTTAGTAGTGTATCCGGTTCTATACCCTTAAATGTCCAAACCCACCTCGTGTCCTCGTAATTCTAGCTAAATACTCTTTTGGCGCTCATGGACCAGTGTGAACTCTTTTGGCGAACTCAGACACTCATTCTTTGCTTGCACAAGCAGGGATGTTGCTGAACAGTCGTAAAAGAACTCGTTCAATGTGTGAATGATGCAGAGTTGTAGCATCCAGAGAGTACCTTCCCATGAAAAGAGTACCTCTAGTTCAGAGGTTGTAACAACTTTGTCAACTTTATCTTCAGCAGGTTGAGACTCCTCACCGGTGTCAACCGTGCTACTTAGGCCATGAGCGGACATCCCATGGGATGCACTTCCGGCCCGACACTCCGTCGCCACAAGACCGGGGGGAGGGACGCAGAAGAGAAAACAGATGGCTCGCTTTGGCTCACTCCACATGGCTCGCTGCGCTCCATCCATGTGAATCCACATGGCTCGCTCATGTTTCATATGTCTTTCCTGTCGCAAGAGCCGGAAAAAAGGGTTGAACGAGGTGTACTGAATGTTGACATGCCAAGTACTGCACTGGAAAAAATGATGAAAAATCCATGTTGAAACACCGCCTATGACACGCTGCAGACTCCGAGGTCAAAACTTTTGTTGCTCACCTGCGTGGTCCTCTTATCTGCCTTCATCTTCTCCGAGGAGTTGCAGTGTTGCAGCATGTTGCAGCGTTGATGTCCGATGGGTGTCTTGTGACTGACTGCTTCAGTGGGCCCCTGAAACGAAGGAACCGCATGGAAAGTTCTGCGTGGTGCGATGTTTCTGCAAAATGGGGTCATGGGTGTGGTTGGCACTCTGCTCATGAACTCTCTGAAGTCTTGGGAAGATGGGAAGAAACTACCATGGGACGACCAGCAACTCACTTGTGACTGTCTGTCACCTGTACAATGACCCCCAAGGAGAGAGACAGGGACAGGGACAAGGACAGAGGAGGTTGGCAGCTCTGTAGTGTGCTCAGGTTTGTTGAAACAAAAAAGTTAAATAACATTAATAAATAGGAATAACAACCAGGTTGGTTACTTGTTCTTTTTATTGAATGGCTCGAGAGGTTTTCTTCCTCTGGCCCCTGCGGCCTGGCCAAGCCTGCCTGCGCCTGGCCGGCGTGAGGAGCTCATCTTCGATGGAGACCTCAACTTTCAGCCGGAGGAGAGAACAACGCGGAGCCTGTAGGTCATGAGGAAGGCAGAAGAGATTCAGGGATGTGTTTCAGGAAGTAGGTAGCTTCTAAGTCTTTGTAAATGGTGTAAATACTATGTGTGTGTGTATATATATACAGTATATGGTTTGTGCGACAAGTGTTTGACCACACTCAGCACTTGCCGGTATCAACATATCCGTGTATGCAACTTTGTGGAGCACACATAGAAGAGGTAGAAGATACTATACGCAACTGTCGCCCGTTTCTCCCGTACAGTAGTACTTGGTTGCGTTTCTTCGTGCGGTCAAGACGAGATCAAGCGGCAGGAGCATTTGGAGGAGTTGGACCAGAAGTCAGGCAGGCCCTTCGAACCTGACTGACACGACCGACTGCAGGAAGAGAAGAAGAACCTGCGAGATCAATCTGTGAAGTTCTTGTCTTATCATGTCTTTTTGTCATTTGTGTGGTTTAAACTCAACAAAGAAACGGAGGGTAACTGAGTAAACTGAGACCACAATAAGGCCTTAGAATCAATGCGCACGGTCCGATATTCCCGCGGCTGCTATTATTTATGAGGCTTACGCCTGACAGCCGGGCGCCGGCCTATTTGGGTTTGGGTATGTGCAGGGCTGGGTCCTGTCTCTCTCTCTCTCTCTGTCTCTCTGTCTCTCTCTCTCTCTCTCTCGCTCTCTTTGAGACTTGGTGGGGCCTATATTGAGCAAAGTTAAGCTATCTGGTGCGCATCTTGGCCCTAGGTTGGGCCAAGTTGAGCCCATGTGGTCTATGTTGGGCACATCTTGGGCCCAAGTTGAGCCTATGTTGGGCCTAGGTCGGCCTATGTTAGGCCTATGTTGGCCTAGGTTGGGCCTATGTTGGGCCTATGTTGGCGTACGTTGGCCCCATGTTGGCCTATGTTGGCCCTATGTTGAGCCATCTTGGAGGCTATGTTGGGCATATGCTGGCTATCTTGGGCCTATGTTGGGGATATGTTAGGCAACTTATGTGCCCAACACCCACGAAATGTCGATTAAGCCTGCACGCACGGCACGCATAACCGACACCACGAGCGCCCTGTTAGGCGAAAGTCGTGGACGCCGAAGGCCACGAAACACTGCAAAAACCGATGTTTTTGAACATTTTTTGAACATCCTGCGTAAGATACACATAAATCTGTCGACCGTATTCGGGCGACACGGGGTCCAACAAAAGGGTCGGCGGCAGGGGGCGCGAGCGTATATAACCTTCGGTTACCAACCGAAGGCCTCCGGCAAGGGAACGTGCGCGTGGCCGGCGCCCGGATTGTCGTGGTCTTCTTCTCGTTTATTTTGATGGTGTTTGTTTGATCATATGGATTCGTATTGGTGTCTTTAGAGAACCTACTTGGAAGTTGAATTCCATTTGTTAATGTGTGTATGTGTGAAATATGAATAGCATCCAGCATCATACAGTTATTCTGCCCTGTCCGGGTATTTGTGATGTTTGCGGGAAAATGCGGGAAAGTTCTGGCTCTATTGCTGGAAGCCATGTCCGTAAATCCCTTGCTGCAGAATGATGAAAGTAGCGATGCAGAGTTGGACCCTGAGGCGAACCAGGATAATGATGAGGAGCCATATAAAGAGTATTTGACCGAATATTTGATTGATACTCTGAAGAGCGATGCTTATTTTATGGGCTACCTTGCGGCAAAGGCATTGATGAAGGAGCCCAGGCTTGACAAAAAGCTTGGAATACGTGGTCGTTGGCTTGGTGCCAATGAAATGTGGCAACTGTTCGTCACCTTCGTGATCCTGTTTTTCTCCATCATTGCCCAACTGGCAACTCGAGCACAACAATACTTGTATCATCAAAAATAAAAGGATTCAAAAGCTCCTTCCAAGCTTTTAGGGTCTCAGTCAAAGATCGACATGGAACCAACATGAACCAACGACTGGTAGAGGAAAATCGCCTGGAACCATTCGTCAATTTGCCGAATTCGTTCCTTGCTCTTCGAGAATTCGTTCCCAGGAGCCCTGGGTGATCTGTTTTTGTCACGGTTTTGAGTGCCACTGAGGTCATGATCTACTACATGCGAGTTGAGGACTCCCCTCTGAAGAGTGTGTTCTCGGGACGATTTTTCGAACTCCAATCTGCAAAACCAGACCACCCCGAGGAACAGATCAGCAATTGGTTGCTTTGGACGGCCCTGGCCATCTTCTTTGCACAGTGCACCGTTGAGTTTCAAAAAGCAGTGATCTTTACCAGAGCAATTTGCAAAGATCATGACTGGAGCGTCACAAAGGCCTGGCAGGATGCCTGGAACAACAGCCTTACGAGCTTCAGCAGCATCTTTTCACGTGACGAGTTTGCTGGAGCCAGATCGTTCTGTGAGCAAAATGGGTTGAGTATCCGAAGTGTCAGAAAGGCGATTTGGCTAACAAGCGGCAGCTTCAGTTTCTTCGGTTTGGATGACATGCTTACTGCCATTTTAGCCTTTTTCAAATGGGTGATTCCAGTTCTATTGTCATTTGCTGGAGTCCATGTGCTAGTGAAGTCTGGCAAAGACCTGGACATAGTCATGAATAGCACTGCCTTGACCTTTGTTTTTACGCTGGACGATATTGCGATGGGTGCGGCATGTCCAGCTCGTACAAGAGAAATGTTCCAGTTCTATTCTAAGTGGAAGAAGGAATTGGATGATGCGTCGTTGATTAGCATCAGAAAATTTGCGCAGCCGTTTCATGCCTCTGCAATTTTTGTTGGGTCTGTGTTTGGCGGTTTATTATTTACATTCGTTTCTGGAAAACTCGCATGCCTTTTGATTTTGATAGTTATAGTGTGGACATGTGCGAAGTTGTTGTGGATTGATCCACTAGGTTACGAGGGAGACGCTTCGGTTTGACTTCCTTGTATGCGTGGAGTGAAGTGCTTTGTCACTCCTTCACAATCGTCACAATGTCAGAGCGGAATGCTGAAGGCATCTGCTCGAAACCAAGGTTACGCCTCTGAATGCGGCCCCTCTGAAAGAGAGTGTGTCTGGCGGTCATGACTCTGGCAGCCACTTGACTCGGGCGTGGGAGCAATGTCAACGCCACGGCAGACAACGCATCCGAAACAGACAGCAAGGCATAGCAAGGCAAAGTTCAACACCGAAGGAGGACCGCAAGCAGCAAGGCGAAGCATCAAAGTCAACACTAAAGAATTGCAAGCAGTGTGTGTGTGTGTGTGTCAAGGCCCTCACGGCTTGTGCATTAAACTGATAGCCAAAACAACCAGGCAAGAGGCCAAGACAAGAGTCAAGAGGTCTGAAGTTTTTGTTTGCCAAATGCTTCAATGTTTGCTTCCAACCCTCGAACAACGACCGAACTATCAAGGCTTCTGTCCCCAACCCCCCAACCAAACATATTCATACACAACGTCGTAGCAGCACAAAACATGTTGTCAACAACTTCATAAGTGCACACTCGAGGAAGTAAAGCATGATGTTGAAGAAATGCTTGAAGTCTATGGGACCGCTATTGGGGGTGTTGGCACAAACAACAGCTTTGGTCGCTGTAACGGCGGCCAGCCGTTTTGTGCCTGAACGTAGGGCACCTTCGGGTGTGGGTTCCCAACCATTTCACTTGGACAGCTGGTGTTCAGATTGCGAGGCAAGGGCAAGTTGGTGATCAGTTTGAGACGCCCAAACGAAGCACGATGTGCGTCCACTTGGAGAGCCAAGGTTTTGACCCACACCCGCAATTTGAGCGAAGAAAGGAGTTGTTGATTAAATCAACCACGCGGTGAAAGAATGTAGATTGCTTGGAAGTCCAACGGCGGAAACCCTTTGGAAGCAGCTAAGCTGTTCAGACCGCATTGGACAAGCCTTTAGAAGCAGACGTGCGATGAATGAGCGAATCAAAAGCAACTATGAACACAGGTGCCCCTGTCACTGGCAAGACTAATTGATTTCAGCAGTGTCTCTTCCTGCTTCCTTGGTATGCCCTGTGGGGGGGACGAATCTGAGGGAATCGATTCGTATTGATGTTACCTTCATTTGTTCTCATGATTCTCACGCAGCCAGAGTCTAACCAGGTAACTGGAGGCTAACTGAGTAGCCCCAGATCCCACAGAAAGCATTAAAACCACGCCCTCCATGTGGCCAGATGACTATGTTTGGCCAGGGCTCATGTGAGCTCGGGCCGAAAGCAGCTGGGGGCGACCTACCCCGTGACGGCTCGATTTGTTCATTAAGAGTTGTGATCATTTCCTGTGGTCTTATTCGCTGGAGGGTCCTTGTTTTTGGGGGTTTGCCTGAAGGTGTGACTGTGAAGTCGAGGTCCACTTGTTTAGTGTGGGTCAAAAATGAATAGCGCCCACATATTGCTGTTCATTTGTTGGATATTCATGGGGGTTGCTAGGTGCCATGACCGGCCAAAGGCTTAATTCTGGGCGATGCTTGAAGCTTGTTTCTTTTTTCAGCCGCAGCCCAAAGGTGATGTGGTGCTTCCACCGGAACCACCCCTTGTAGTTTGTCCAAGATCGATGTGGTGTGTACCTCGAAGTGGTTTGTTTCGTCACCACAGGGCGGGAGACACCGATCGACTACAAGCCACCTCGGGTGGGCGCCGGGCAGCCCAGGACAGAATCAGATTGTGAGTATGAAAATGAGTTTAGTATGAGTCTGATTCTGATGTACTTTAGTATGAGTATTGGCATTCCTGTTTAGTTTGTATGAAAGATGCCCTTTAGCATTACCAAAGGCATCCGGACTCCGACCTGCCGATTCACCTCTGACACCAGGTCGTTCGCGGCGGACGACCATCGGGCGGTTTTACGTGGGTGCCATGACCCATCACTTCTGTTGGACATGAAAGACTCGGATGTGTTGAAGAGATTTGAAGACTTGAAGTTCATGGTGGTGCCAAGAGATTATTGATACGCTACTGCACCCCAAGCAGCTCGAGAATCCATGTGGATGGAGAGATCTCCAAAAGAGCGGAGGAATAAAATGATATATGATGTGGGATCATGCTGTTGAAGTCGCAGCCACAACGAAGCACAGATGCACCCAAGCAACAGGTTCTTGGTTGTTCAGTCAGCATGAATGTGAATAGTCCTTCTTGGCCCGCTACTTTTTCACCCAGAAATGGTTCAGAAACGATGATGAATCCTTTTGATGTTAAATCTCACACCTCACACTCACACTCGAATGCTTCACAGCCTAAAAGTCCACTTGGTTGGCAAACGAAAGAAAACGCGTCGTTCGGTCACCCGTACGTCTAGCTCAACACGGGCTCGTTCACTCAGACGTCCCCAGGTCTTTATCGGAAGCTTTCAGATGTCTCAGAGGGTGGGGGCTTTTGGGACGAAGGGCCTGAACCGGGGGGCCGGGTTGGCATAAATAGCCATAGTCCATAGTAATGATCCCACAGAGAAAATGAGTCAAGTCTTGGGAACGAGGTCGGGTGCCCAGGTCGAAGATCAAAAAGCCGGTTGATCCCACATTGAGAGGCATCCATTGGAGAACCATCCAAAACCAGCTTCAGAATGCATGTGTAGCAGTACCGTTGCTTCCTACCCCGGCGGATTGGTGGGCTCTCAAACAGTTCTTCCAGGATCGTCCGTTTCCGGGTGTCCAATGGACATCCAGAAGTCATGTACTTTTTGCCCATCGATTGCACGTTGATCTTTATCCCATGTTCTCCCACTTTGCACCGTCTATTCGCTCAATTCGGCATTTCTCGGGGTTTGCAGCTTTGTCTGCGTGCATCTCCTTAAAGCCCCTCGGCATGATTGAGCGGCGAAATGGAAAGACATATAGATGCACCTGAAAAAGACTATCTATGATAGATGTTGAAAGCCTGAAAGGATGAAAGATATGAAAGGCCCGTTTGAAAGCTCCTTTGAAAGTTAACTTGAAAGCCTGAAAGCCCTAACTTGAGATGCTTGAGATCCTTTAACTTGAGCTGGTCCTCCACACTGCAAGCCCCTTTAAGCTAAGTAGGTCACCCCATCACTGTGCAAGTCTGTCGGTCTCTCTTTGTTCGGTCATCCTACCTACCCGAATCAGAGAATCGCATCGACAACCTGGGAGAGTCTTGTGATGGGATCCTCGCGCCTCTCCCAGGATGGATCCTGGCCTGGATATATGTAGCTCAGTGAGGATCCATACAGGTGTGTAGTACTTTCATAGGCAGACAAGACTCTGGCCCAGATAGACTGGTCGACTGGTCGATGGTCCGAACCTGTCGGGTCTCAAGGGTCTCAAGGGTCTCCCGTTTTTACACAACCATATTATACTGACTAGAAGCATTTGCCTAAGTCACTAGACAGCAGTACAGAGGTGTTGTGCAACGCCATGCCACGGCTCCGGCCGAATGGCTCCGGCACGGCTCCGCATCTGCTGGAGGCAGGCCGTGCACGGGCGGTGGTCACCTCCCACCCCACTGCAGCAGCGAGGGGAGCCCAGAGGGTGGGCGAGGGGAGGCCCCGTGCTGACGGGTGCTGAAGGGTGAATGGTATGCCTGATGTTCTCGCACGAATGCGCGAACTTGGAGATCCTTTCTCAGGCTCCTGGACAATCTAAGCCAGTGGTGCTAATGTACCAGTGAGATTGGGGAGATGTGGGTGGGTCTTCTGCCAAAATGGAGGTCGACTAATGGGGAAGGGCTGAAGAAGCTGGATCGAATGGCTCGGATTTGCTCGGCCTATCTACTTTGAGAATCTTTGAGACATGTATGGTAGGCTTGATGGGTGGCAAGGCCGCTCTCTTCACTATGGAACCAAATAGATGTCGTGACGTGGTAATCACAATAAGCTCCTGAGGAAGATTGTTGCATGCAAATGTAGTAAAAGTATGCTTTTGACGTGTATGTCTATGAGATTCTATAAGTGTGCGTTCTGCGTTCTCAACAAAGAAGCTGTCAAAAAAGATAATCAATGACAAAAAAAGGAGTTCAGATGAGTCACTTCTTGTTTCGCAACCCCAAAAATAAGAAAAAACATGGGAAGATTGCTGCTGAAACCATCCACAACGATCCTCTACATAGGCCGGTCCCTTGTTGTTTCGCGTCAGGCCAGTCGGGTCTACAGCTTGTCAGTGACCCTTCTGGGTGCCAGGCGCTGTGTGACGTTTTGTCGACGTTCGACGGGACACAGCTGGGTTGGACTGGGGCCAGGACCGGACCATTCAATGGATGGAAAGAGGTGGAAGCTTGAAAGAGACACGAGAACATCCCATTTCCGGTGATACAATGGTGATACTGTCGGAATTCAAAACACTATGGAACTTCTATAGCCTTTGGTGAAAATCAACACACGACCAACCGTCGCCTTCTTCAGGGAAGGAGGCTTCACAGGAACGAAATGGCTCCGGGCGACGTTCGTTCTCCACCGTAAATAGTCGGTTACATCACCTGGAAGCCAAGTGCACGCCTTCTTATTCGGAAGGTTTTTTTGTGTCCCTGTTGTGTTTTTTTGATTTGCTGTTTGGTCAGAACAAAGGCCCCAAACCAGGGTCTTGGGAGATGTCCCCCTGTTCTCCTATCTTTTTCAAGGAGTTGACCAGCGTTATGTAATCGGGGATGTCCACCAAGAATGCCAGAGTTACTTCTTTTCCTACCCAAGAGGTCGGAGTCGTTCTGGGACCTGCTGTGCAAGTCTTATTATCTTTACATGGACATACATTGACCAGGTTCGAGAGCAAACCAACAACCCCAAGAACGCTCGTAGGCATAAGACTTCGACTTAGAATGGTTCATAGCCCTCCTTCCAAAGGCTTGGAAGTACCTGCCAGGCACCTGATGGACACCTTGACCGACCGATGCTAACTTGAACAAATTAATGACAGATGCTACCAGATGCTCACGCCCAAGGACTATTCAAGACTTGTCCTAACGGGATCTCCGGACATCCATTGGATGGTCCAGGAGGTGTGTCAACGAATGTCAACGACCAAGCAACCACCTCCCAGGCAACGACCACCCAATCTACCAAACCTCCGAGGCGCCAGGGGGTTCTCCCTATGAAAATGATCCCGCGGCGTGACGTCAACCGCCTCAGGGGCCGCCGCCCCTGGAACAAACGGCAGGACGGACCGACGGATGACTCCGTGAGGGTTGGACTAGATTGGAGGCAAGATGTTGGAAACATCATGTTGGGTTCAAGAGGATGTTGTGGCAGTTTGGGGTTCTGTGCTTTGGAGTTTTCATTGATACTAGGGGTGTCTGATATTTTGGTGGCCGGGCAGGCCATAAAAATCGATCGCCCAGGGGCTGTTGTTGTCCAAAGCTGTTGTGTGGATGTTTCTGCTGCCCAATTCCTGCTACCAACAGAAATGTTCAGAAAAATCCGGGGCTCGCCAAGAGGGACGGTTTTCTACAGGTGTCCGAACCGACCATCAAGAGAAATCCTAAGGGAACAAATGTTCTCGAGCATCTCATATGGAGGGATGTGATTGAACAGTATATCCAGAAGATGGCAGTTTCCCAGACTCCACTCAACCAGTCTTTGTTGCTTCAAAGCACAACAAGGCCCCACCAGGTGCCATTTTGATGCATTTGCTTATGAAGGGTAGATCACTCACATAAGATCCTTGGTCACCCAAAGACCAGAGGGACTAGAGTGAAGTGTCTTGCAAAAATACTTGAAGGTGCCTGGATGGTCTGGGCCTGGCGGACACCTAGCCCTTTTGGGATCGCCTGGAGGATGACCAAGAGTTGGTGTTGCGAGGCATGGAGGATGCGCGAAGATGGGACGACGAAGGATCAATGAAAAGAAAGAAGCACCTAGGGCCTAGGGGGTTTCAGAGGTTAGATAGCACTAGCAGCCTATGATCCACAAACAGAAGCGATTGAAGTGGGCGTTGTGCACTTGAACGAGGCAACACTCCTCATCATGTCCTCATCATACATTGAAGGCGGCAATCAACCACGAAGGCATTTGGCATGGCATCGCAAAGCTTTCCGGGGGTTCACTTTGTTTGCTTCCCAGTGAGAAAGACTTCAGCATGTTTGAGTGGCAGGAGCACCATTGGAATATCTTGGAATCTGAATTAGATGAATGGACAAGATGGATCTTTGGCTAGACGGACCCCTGAGGGTGGCCGACCCAGACCGATGTTGTTTTTTCATATAAAGACCGGTGTATTGGACTCTCGATTCATCTATACTCGAATCTAATGTACTGTCATCTACTGTCACCAGGCCCATCCAAGACATTAGAATTGCGGGAAAGCTGTAGACACCGTGGACAGCAAAGCGCGAAGCCAAGGAGGAGCTTTGGGCCGCAGCTGTTTTCCTCAGTTTCATAGATTCATGGCTTTCTTTCTCAAAGAGCTGGTTTCAAAGGCCTGATGTTCTGAGGATTAATTACTTTTCATAGCTACGAGAGTTCTCATCTGAACAGAATCCGTTGACGAGTTGGTCTTCCTTGCTGCCCAAAGCATCATTTTCGGCTGCGCAAAGCGCCTCCGCTTCGCAATGACTCACACTGCCCCACGTCAGGTGCCTTTGCTGCAGAAAAACAAGCTACAGACAGTTTGACATCAGTGTCGGGTATTCTTGTTGTTGCTGCACCTTCTGGGCAATGAGATGAAGTGGGTTTGTATTGCGCTGTCCTTCTCCGGAAGAGTGTCTGAAGCTGGGCTGGATGTACATAGACATAGACCATAGCCGTAGCTGTAGAGATTTGTCCAAAAGATGGCCACCCCCAATCATCAGTTTTGCCAGGATGGTTTCAATAATTCATGTTTGAGCCAGCCCACCTTGTTTAAAACCTGAAAAAATAAAAGCTGAGCCAACAGTCCAAACTTCCGGCTTGCAGACATCGGTGATCATGCCCAGGACATCTCCCCCAAATCCATTTGGTTCGCAGAGTGCAACCTGCTGAGTCCACGCATAAGCATGTAATGGATCGCTCTCGACAGCTTCCTCCGAGGTGCATCGAAGCAGGCCGGAGACTGGACGAGTCGAGCCGATGATGTCCGATTGGGCCTCGCACATCAAAAGGAATGAACGAGGCCCAGACCTGTTTGGTGAAAGCTCCTTTCCCTTCAGCAAAAGGGTGCTGGAGTCGTGGACCTCCCCCAATCAACCATTGTACTGTAGATGAGGACCTGGTTGGTGTAGGTCTAGGTTCCAAAATCATCTAAAATCAAGCTCAGTTTAGTGGGATGTTCTAAATACATCTCAATACGTCATGTCTTCATCCAGAACTCCCTCGCTTTGATCAGAAAAGACCGGCAGGTCCCGTCATGCAGCCCTTCTTTTTGTGTCCGGGGCCCTGGAGTCGTTGCTTTGGCCATCCAACACAGCGGGTTGAAGTGCGTACTCGTATGAGGAGCCCCCCTGGAGCCGGCAAAGGATAACAAAAGGTACGGTGGCGTTTGGGTGAGTTTGGACCAAAATGATGGCTTTTCTTAGTGTGTTTTCAACAAGGCTGTGGGGCCATTGTTTTCGATGGCCCTCAAAAAGACCAAGGGAAAGCTGGTCGGGTCGCTGCACGAGTAGCCACAGGTGCCGGATTGGACACTGTGTTTTCTTTGGGATACCGGACAGGGATGCCCTTGTTTGGAAGGGACAAAACGAATGAGTGTGCCAGTTGATCAAAGCATTCCAAAGCAACGATTATATACCTACAAATTGAAAAAAAAGTAACATACAGAAGTCCCATGATAGGGTTAGCTTCACCTAGACTACCCCCCTAGGCGGAGGACGTGTTTTGCTTTCCAGGTCGATGCACCACGTGCACCGTCCGTTCAGGCTCGTCGGCGCCTGGCTCGCAGAGAGGGGTGTCGGACGAGCTCCTTGGTGGCACCAAGTGACTTGGGTACTTACAACATCTTACAACAAGTGACGCGAGGATTTTTGCTGGAAGGCCTCTTGCCAAAGAAAGGGATTTAGAGGAGAAGGGGATGACCAACAACATGATGATTGGCTGTTGAATTCTCTATAACCAAGGGAAGCAGCGGATTTTTTCTCGACGCAAACCCAAACACCGTTCGTAGATGGAGAAGTCCGATGATAAGTTGGATCAGTCTGATGATTCGTTCAGGATTCGGATCAAACTCTATGGAATCGGGTCTAGTGGGTGAGGACCGTGAGGATGTTGGGTACTGGTCTTGTTCATCAACCATCAACTGCCTGGTCAGATGTGACGGAAACAGCGTCCAAGCCGTTTTGGTAGGAGATCCAATGCTGTCTCAAAAAAATCATTTGTTTGATGGGCAAAGGAAATAGAGAAGACGCAACATGAAGGTAGGTGACCTACGGTAGGTGCTTGAACCTAAGGCAGAAGGTGGTTGTCATGTGCGCTTCTGCGGGCAGGGCTTCGACATGTTGAGATGCACTTTTTGGGGTAGACCTTGCAACAATCTACAAGTTCACCCAGCCAACCAGGAACATCCCCAGGTTCCCAAGGAGGTAGCATCATGTCATTGCAAGCCGGAGGTCGTTGTGACGAAGCACAACATGAATTCATGCCACTGGAGAAAGGACCATGATATGCCATGATGTGATTCCTTTTGTGGCACAACCACTCTCAAGAACAGATCCTTTGGCCCCCCCAACAGATCCACTCTCAAGACCAACAGATCCACTCTCTTCATCTACAACCACTCTCAAGGAAAAACTAGACGACGAGTGGCCCGAAAGCATTTTTCATTACGTAGGAAGTCAGAGTGCGAGTTATCTGTTAAGTGTGCAGTGTGAAGTGTGAAGTCGAGTGAGTTGAGGTAGTGTGTACTACCAAGTCATTGTACTACCAAGTCACCAGTTCTCATCTTCCCACGCCCCAGATACTCCGCGTACTAAAGTTGTACTACCACGTCGCCAGTTCTCATCTACCCAGCTACAAAGTCACCAGTTCTCATCTTCCAACTCGCCAGACACTCCGCGGACTCAAGTTGTAGTCGCCAGTTCTCATCTTCCCACTCCCCAGCTACTCCGCGTACTAAAGTTGTACTACCAAGTCGCCAGTTCTCATCTTCCAGCTCCCCAGCTACTCCGCGTACTAAAGTTGTACTACAAAGTCGCCAGTTCTCAGCTTCCAGCTCCACAGATTGCTCCGCGTACTAAAGTTGTACTAGAAACTCGCCAGTTCTCAGCTTCCAGCTCCACAGCTGCTTCCAGCTCCACAGATTCCTCCGCGTACTAAAGTTGCACTACAAAGTCGCCAGTTCTCAGCTTCCAGCTCGCCAGCTACTCCGCGTACTACGGTTGCACTACAAAGTCGCCAGTTCTCATCTTCCAGCTCCCCAGCTAGTCCGCGTACTAAAGTTGCACTACAAAGTCACCAGTTCTCATCTTCCAACTCGCCAGACACTCCGCGTACTAAGGTTGACAAAGTCGCCAGTTCTCATCTTCCCACTCCCCAGCTACTCCGCGTACTAACGTTGTACTACCCAGTCGCCAGTTCTCATCTTCCAGCTCCCCGGCTACTCCGCGTACTAAAGTTTTCAGAGTACACCTCTCGCCTGCCTTTCGCGCGCTCGACACGCCCGATCTCCGCAGAGGGTTGCGCGCGCACAGACTCGATCGCACTCTCGCCAGCATTTCGCCCACTCGACACGCACGATCTCCGCAGAGGGTTGCGCGCGCAGCCGGCACATCGCACTCTCGCCAGCATTTCGCGCACTCGACACGCACGATCTCCGCAGAGGGTTGCGCGCACATGGGACGAATCGCACTCTCGCCTGCATTTCGCGCACTCGACACGCACGATCTCCGCAGAGGGTCGCGCGCGCAGCCGGCAAATCGCACTCTCGCCTGCATTTCGCGCACTCGACACGCACGATCTCCGCAGAGGGTCGCGCGCACACCGGACGAATCGCGCTCTCGCCTGCATTTCGCGCACTCGACGCGCACGATCTCCGCAGAGGGTCGCGCGCACATGGGACGAATCGCACTCTCGCCTGCATTTCGCGCACTCGACTTGCACGATCTCCGCAGAGGGTTGCGCGCGCAGCCGGCAAATCGCACTCTCGCCTGCATTTCGCGCACTCGACACGCACGATCTCCGCAGAGGGTTGCACTTTCGGTTGACGCTGTTCGTCCCACCCTCCGCCTTTAAGAGAGAATTTATAATAAAGTGGGGAAATGTTTTTCATTAGGACATCTCCCGCGCTAGTTTTCCATGCTCTTTTCATCTCTTTTCCACGCTCATCATTAGAACAGCTCTCGTGCTAGTTTTCCATACTCATCATCGCACTTGCATCATTACACTTGCATACTTTGACACTTGCATACTTTGCACTTGGATGCTTTCGCTCTTCCACTTACACTGGGGTACGTATAGCGTTCATGTTGTAGTGCAAGTGGAAGTGTCAGTGTGTAAGTGTAAGTGTCGAAGTGTCAGTGTTCAAGGGATTTTCCGGAAGAACCCTTCGCAACGCTTTCGGGAAAAATATTTTAAAAAAACATGATCACTCCTCTTCAGTTCCAACCTCGCAGTGCGACCACTCTCATTTCCACCTGCTTTTCCTTCCCCCTTCGCAGAGCCTTCGCCTTCGCCAGGTTTTTGTGGACGGCTTCGCGCCTCCCGGCATCTCATCCGTCGGGGAACCGTCTTTTCGACCGCATGGCGTCCAACGGTCGGCCGTTCGTGGCCGTCGGTCGACCGTTCTTCGTGTCGGGACGGTGGGTTGACGGTGGAGATGAAAGACCCGTGTCTTTTGGGGGTGGTCAGAAACCAAAAGAATACTGTATATATTCATATATATTATGTAATCAATTATAATCATATAATATCATATATATGTATTATGGGGTGAGAAATCAATCCAAGTGTGTTAATAGGGAGACACCCAACCACTGGCTTTTGGGCCTTTGCAGTTTCATGTAGTCGACGCTTCTTCCAGGTTCTTTCGGAGGTCTCCCTAATTTTGATATAGGAACAAGACGCTATTAGAAACAAGTGCCACGCTAGTAGTAACAGGTGCCTTACTAGTAGTAACAAGAAGCTACTAGGAACAAGACGAGCCGATTATAGATGTATATGTGACAGTTGGCTGCTTTTCGGTCCTTGGGATGGGGGTGTGCAGCATCCAACCCACCGAAAAAATACGTACGACGAGGCTGCTAAAGAAGGCCGAGAGATGTAAACTGGCTCATGGTGAAAAAAGTTATCTTTTTTCGTGCTGAGAGTACAAAAAAATGACACGTACATATCATACATCAACCAGAAGTCAACTATAGATTGATGATAAACACAATTCGAGCCACTCTCATTCACAGGTTGCATCAGTTAGTTCTTATCTATTTGATCTTGTCTCAAAAGTCGGGGAATCCCATGATTTGCCAAGGGCTATGTAACTCATTGGGTTTCTTTTTTTTCACAAGTGAGTTGCCCAGTGGGCATCCGGATCAAAAACCTCTTTCCAGTTAAAGGGATAGAAAACATTCTGGGTCTCGAAGGGATTTCTCAGAACAACCAGGTTCATTGTCAACCAGGTTCATCCAGCTGGAAACTTGATAGTGTGGCTGGTAGAACACTCATCTGTAAAAGGTCAAGTCATCAATCAGTTGCGAGGTCCTCAAGTCATCTCAAGTCCCCCGAGCACCGCGGAGCACCGCGCTCCGCGCCGCAACTCAGGTCCAGACGTCAAGCGACGCTTCACTCGCAGAGAAGTCATGATAGCTGGAGAGGGAGAGAGTTGAAAAGATGGAAGGATGAGGTTCTCTCTAATCTATAAACTTATATATATCTAGTAGAAGTAGGGTGTCCCCCCAAAAAAAGAATCTGTCTTTGGGGTGGGGGGCGGCATATTTCTATAGCCCAACTTCAGGCTTTACTGCGGGAATGCTGTGGCACAACAAAAGAATGTTTGCCACGGAGGTGGACATGACTGCTCTTCACCAAGTGGGTTGCAAGCATTATCTGCAGGAGTGCTCTTCCAGAATGGGGTCTTTGACAAGAATCGACTAATATCGACTCATCGGGGACTGGGTGGAGCATGTGGAGCTTGGTGTGTTACGGTGAATCCATCGAATGCCGCGTTGGACTCTCCGGACCGGCTTCAAACTTTCCCATCCGTCCGGCGCTCTTGGCCAAACGGCTGCAGCCGGTGAAGCTAGTCAAGGGTCTCTTCTTCCAAGAAGAAAAGGTCACGAAGGCCAGTGACATTGGCTGGACACCTCTGAGCTTGGTTTGAGTCCGAAGGTGAACGTGGAAGGCTGCAACTCTACACAGTGCCATGCACCGGATCGTGTTTCATGCTCATCTCACCTAGATGGAGTTGAGTTCTTCAACATAACAACTTTGCAACTGTGGAACTCCTGCCTAAAGCATCTACCCTAAAACATCACCATGCCTCAATGAGAATCGCTGTTTTCTTTGGACCTGGAGGCTGCAAATTGCACGCCCCATTTTCTCGCCTCCATCTAAAGCCAGCACGCAGCAGATGAAAGAGTCATGCTTGCTGGTGATTTGAAAGTTGTAATGCGCGCCTTGTTGAAGATAATTAGGAATACGGAATATGACCTGTTTGTTTATATGTACTTTTTGAAGTTGGGAACTTTTGAAGTATTTGTATGAAGTCTAGTTGTATTATGGAAACAAAAAACATTGCATAAATAGACTTTTATATGTGGACATTCCCATTGTATTTTGCAACTGTTCTATGTTATACCTCTCGTATTGTATTAGTATTGTTGTTGAATATGTCATTTGTAGTTTACAAAACTGTGTATATATATATATATTATACAGTAAATATTATACTGCTTAATGTTTGTGTTTAAAAAATCTACGCGTTTCTGAAAATATGAGAAAATAGAACTGACAAATATTGTTTTATGTATGTGGCATTCAGACTTTATATCAAAGGAACTACTGCTGGAAGCAGTGGATATATATATATATATGTCTGATGTCTGTACACATGTTTGGATGTGCATTGTATTCTCCACACACCGCTGCTTCCATCATCGACGCTTCCGCGTCCAATGTCGCTCCGCATCGTGCCGCGACGCACGACACAGCCTGAGGACTCATGAGACTCCCAGCGCTCCATCGATTTTTGGCGGAGAATCGATTTACGAGACCATCAGGCGGATCCATCCGGTGTTGTTCGAGGTGGAGGGTGTTTCGGTTTTTGGGAAAGAGTGGAAAGTAAGGAAAGAGTGGGAAGGCAAGACTAAAGCAGTGTAGATAGTGTAGATTGAATCAAAAACCATCAAGAAACCTTAAATGTGTTTGTCGAACTCTTTTGAAGAGGTGATTTCGGTTCAGTTCCAATCAAGAGGAGTTGATATTACGTGATTTGACAGACTTGGCTGCAACAAACTAGAATAGCAACCAACTGATGAAGCAAAGTCATGCAAAAGAATTCGGTCTCCGTCACGATGCAGGTCACGGCCGACGTCGGGTGGTTAAAAGGATCCGTTGTTTGAAAACTGGGCGCTGATGCAGACATCGAAGAGGTTCACCAAGCAAAGAACATCCAAACAACCAAGGGGGTTTGGCTGGTTTTTTGTGACTTATATAATTGGGCCTCATCAGGTCTAATTAGCGCGTTGTTACACCCATTTGTAGGTTTTTTGGGGTCCAACAGCCCTGAGTGCTCCCATTAAGTAGTAAGCGAAAAGAAAAACTTGGCCCCAAGAGGATGCATTTGACCTTTGACTAGGCATGGGTGCTCTTGCTTACTTGGCGATTTTGGACCGGGTACATGTTACATCATGTCACATATGTTGACAATTTGTCCAAGCATCCAGAAATCACTGTTAAGTTTGATGAAACCTTCTCGTTTCATGTTACCTTCAGTGAAGGAATGTGATAGATTTCTCGTGTTTCTTCGTCCCATTTGGAATTGAGGTCAGGAAGCGACCTCCTTTCCCCCCTCCTTGGGAGCACCGCAAGGGACACAGCCCACTTGTTGAGCGATAGAGTTGGTGATCGTTACTCAACCCCATCAACGAGTTCCTCGTTCCGAAGTCGCCTCCCATACTCCCGCACCAGGTGGTACCAGCCTCCGGCCCGCGAATACTCCCGCCGGGAGCTGATCGCGGATCGCCTGGTGAACTTTGGAGGCAGAGTCCGATGCCCTTCCGAATCGGCGGAGGATCCGATCTGATCCGCTGTTTGGGTGTTCACACCTGCTGTTCACATGTTGTTTTGCCGTGAACATGTGACCCCCAAATGGGAGTCGCGAAGTCACCAAGATGTGGACCAAGCTGTAGAAAGATGACTAGAACTGACTATTCGATAGGTTGCAGGATCGTTTGGCACCTTACATCACTGTCATGCCGATTAGCCAAACATGTCGGACTGCTACTAATTGCTAATGTCGCTTGGAGGTCTGGGTTGGATTTCTAAAAAGCAACGACGATGTCTCCCAACACTGAGCTGAGGAGGTGTTAGGTTGACCTGTCTCCAGAGGTATACAAGAGCTGCCCCAAACTAGCTGTGGGGCGTTGTCGGGCGGTTTGCGAAGGGAAGCTGAAGCGGGGAATTGCCTCAACCCAGGCCTGTTTCCACTGAGCTTCTAGGCTAAACAAGTTTTGTTTGATCCGGGCTCACTGAATCGAATGGTTTGATATGGTTTGCAGCAAACGGTTTGCATCTATCACCAAGGAAGAGCAATCGTTTGAAGTTCGGGAGAAGGCCTGATGTACAGACATGTTTGTTCCTGGTCCTGTTTGTTCTGGTTAACTCAACAGATTAGTACTGCAGATGACGGATATCGCAGCTCACACATTCCCAGTGGGGGTGGATAACTCGCCATTTCCGGTGTCAATAGGGCTTGCCATACTGCAAAGCATGTCGATCAATGGTTTTTTGTCATTCCCTATATATGCATATCAGTTCTCAGCAACACAGCTTCTTGGATGGATCAACCTGGATCGAACTCTCTCTTTTTTTGTGTTGATCCGGACCGAAACGGAGTCAGTCCGTCGGTATCATGCAGACTCTTGATTTATCACCCCCTGGACATGAATTGTAAAACCTCGTGATATGGGGGGTGAAGTATAATCCTAAATCATACCAGTTCAGTGACCGATGATGTCCATACAACCATATATGACGTATGAGGACTAATAGACATATCACGACTGTCAGCCATGTTTCAGTCCACCGATGAGGGACGGACCTCGCCTTTGCGCCGCGAAGACGCGACGATCCTTGCGCTGCGAGTTCTCGCAGGCGTCGGGCTCGCTTTGTTGGCTGCGCCGATCCTTGCGCTACGCTCTCGCACAGGCGGACCATGGACCCGGTCAAACGCACGAGACGGGTCAAGATGCCGAGACCAAGATCCTCGCAGAGATCACTCTTACTTACTTGTGTTAAGATGCCGTCCTATGTAAACATTGGGCCCATCTTCCTTGTGGCTTTGTCAGCTGTGAGCCTCAACCTCAGTCCATGATTGGAAAGGCCATGAAAAGTATGAAAAAGCAATATTTTTAGCATGGGTGAGGTAACTACCCAGCGATGAGAATGATATGACTCTACTACTTAGGTGCAAAGGCCCTTCTGGTCTGGATATTGAAGGTGCATGTCCACTCCGTTCGACCAATTGGTTGCTCGGTTTGTTCAAAACCTATCTAGAGACCCCAAACTCTACAACTCAATTCTGCCGATGACCTCGGTCTCCTGTGACGCGTGGTGTTCGCTCAGCACACCAGGCTCTCATCCGCCTTGCCTCCAGGGGTCAGGTCCGAACTCGGATCCCAATCGGGGCGGGTGGAGCTGGGACGGAGCTGCTCCGGAGCAGCCGAAGCACCCGACCTCGAACCCGAACCATCCCCAACCCCCAAAGCAAGCGCCTGCGCAGGCGGCGATCCTGGCGTCCCTTGGAGCATGAAGGGCGACTTGAAAACGGCGAAGGTTGCACCGAAACGCTTGAGGAGGTATGTTGTTCAGAAGGCGCTTGGTACATCTTGGTACCGTCCAAGTGTGGATCCCTAGGTCCTTCGTGAACGTGGTACCTTCTGGCCCGGATCCACACACCGGACCCTCAGAAGATATGACTGAACCCTCCTGGCGCCTACATCAAGTGTCTCCAATCACCCTCAAAAGAGCATGTGCGGATCCATAGGGTAGTAGATATGGGCAGCAGGTCCTGGGTCATTCCTTGAAACTCTTTGTCTCTTTCGGAGGAAGGCTTTCCCACAGGAAAGGGATTCCAATTGTTGAGAGGACGAAACCGCCTCTGCCAGCAGAACCCTGAGAGAATCCCACGACTAGTTGGCACCACATATCCCGAAATCCCTAGATCTACAGCACTTCCTCCACAGCACTTCCTCCATTTTTGTGCATTTCAGGTCAAGCAGCTTGGGCTTTGGATCCATGCCTTTTGTTCCCTGGCATCCGGTCGCTTTTCCGGAAAACCCGATGTTCCGGACGGTTCGTGCCATGATTCCTACCATGTCTATCCATTTCTATATTTCGGATGTGAAAATCACTAATAAGGTGATTCAATAAATGGATCAATATTTGTTGAGGGCACGCCGCCAGGTGTTTCATAGCCCGGTGTTTTTTTCTGCCAAACTTCGTGGTGAGGCTGAAAGCAGTCTTGGTTTTTGGAAAAACAGAGACTAATCAATTTAGTTCCATCCAGTTCCTATTGAAGGTTGAGAGCATCCGTCAATCAAGTTCATTCAAGGACCTGTGTTCCAATAACCTTGAAGTTCGGATGGTCAGGACTATTCCCTCTCAGGATAAGACCAGTTCTCAGGATGGTCGGCATTTGGTGAACTTGTTTTCTGAAACCAAAAAGCGGCCGAAGCACCGAGCTCAAAAAGTACCCTTCAGCTCGCAGAGTGCGGTCGCCGGGGTATCGAGCCCCCACCGTATCGGGTGAAAAGCCCCGTGCTGCCCTGCCCGGGTCACTTGAGCTGAAGAACGTGGAGACGGAGTGAGGCATGATCCTGATGTTCACCTGCTCCGCACTCTTCCACTACTGGGCCCCTCGTCTACCGACCGTGACCAGGAGACCGGGAGACCCGCCAGACCGGTGCGACAGAGAGTTCCGGCAGATGTAGGCAGTGGATAGTAAAACGCCATCTTCGCCAGATTTTGGACCAGCGGTTTTGAAAGGGCTCGTGGAGAAACTTTGTATACAACCTTTTGGGGGATTGGTCTAGAACAGGTGGGAAAAGGTTGCCCGATATTTTCCAGGGACACTGAGGGTTCAGGTTCCTTGGCCCATTGTCTTGATATGTCTTGTATTCAGACGTCTTTGGAGTCATAACGTGTTCATCCAGCTTCACACAAGATTGGGCTGTCCTCCCAGAGCGCCCATATGGGTGTGCATTAGGATAGGGAAATAGACCTGTCATGACCAGTCTACCCCTTGGTTGGAGGTCTCCCTATTACATACCACACCCATATGTGTGTTGGCCAAGCAGGTCTATTATATATATATATACACTTATATATATATACAGTGTATATATATATATATTTATATACCAAGGCGGTTACAATGAAAAGTAAGGTGTGACAAAGTTTGCAGGGTCACCTCTAGAAAGTGTGTATCGCTTTGGGCAGTATAGGAAGTTATGATTGGACGCTTGAGCGAATCATCCCACGTGAGAGTTTCCTGCAATCTGTGATTCAAAGTTTACTCATGGAATCTATACAAAGTTATATGCAAGAGAAGCTGGCTTAAAGAACCCGTTGTCCAGCTCGATGAAAGAAGGCTGGCGGTCGCTTCTCACCTCAACCACCCAGAGGACCTGCGCGCAAAACGTGGACTGCAGACACCCTGTTTGCGGGGGTTTGCCGAAGAGCCCCTGGCCACGTCATGTCATGATCGCAGGAGGAAACCTCCCAAGATCAGTGGGTTCTTTGGAGATGTCCAGGATTCAAAACCACGGCTTCTCTGTTTTCCCCTTCCTTTCCACTTCAACCATTTGGACACTCAAAAAGAAACTATGCAGTCGCGCATCGTCTCACTTCGTCTTCCAGTACCAGTACCGTGTTCACCAGTACCCTCGCTTGACGATCCGACACCGAGCCCGGCCCAAATGATTCGGAAACAGTTGGGAAACCGCGGTCCATGGCTGGTCCTCCGCTGCATCCACCTTTCCTCCCCAGCAATCAATGAATGGAGGTGTTGTGACATGATGTGACATGCAACATGTTTGTACCATTCGACTTCATCTGCATTTTGTTGAAAACCAGACCTCTCGGGATCCCCGGTGTCCCGTGCCGGTGCCTTTGACTCCCCAGACGTCTCCGACCCGTCTCTGACCCGTCTCCGACCCGTCTCCATCGTTCGGGCCGAGCACGAGGCCTGGGACGAGCGGAATCAACGATTCCTCCTCATGTGGCTGAGATGCGTTCTCCACTCGTTCCTTCCGTATGGGTCAGTTCGGTACGTTGGCGGTTCGGAGTTCGGGTCATGTAGACTCCGCATGGGTCATCTATGGGTCATGACTGATGGAAGTATGGGCGGTTTTATTCAGCAGGAGTCAAGAGTGTAGGTTCACCAGGCAGGTTCACCAAACGGTTCAGCAGTCTTAGATTCAAGCTTTACAGTGGGAAATGAAGGTGGAGCACTCACAACATTCCCCATGACCGAAACCTGCTCGTTTGGAAGCCTACTCCTGGCTAAACTGACCCGATAGACCCAAACGATGCTCAGACCTCCCAGTGGAGTGGAGTGTCCAGCTACTTTGCCCACGTCGGGGTCCCCTCAGAAAGCCTGAATGGAGTGTTCCCTGGCAACCCTCCTCCAACTATTCACACAATTTCACACATCCAGTCCTGAATGTCCAGCTAAGGCTTGATCATATTGGCATCAACTCAATGATCGCGGGTTGCTACACGCCCCTGACACCCGTCCACACCGCGACACCGCATTCGACGAAGATCTACCGAGCAAGGGCGGTTTGTACAGTTTCAAGATCTTCCATTGCCGCTACCAAAAGCCATTGTAGAGAGTTGTAGAGCGTAGAGGATGTTTGCTTGTTTGGGGGAGTCACCATATCTGCAAATCAGAGGCCGTTGACGTTCGTTTGCCAATCGACGCATCAATTGTTCTTTTCCTACTGCTTTGACTGGAGAAAAGAGCTCCATACGTCCAGGAGGTGCATTGGTCAGTATGAAAACTTGTTCGCGAAAAAGAGTGTGCGGGCCAAGCATTGTCACTGCCACCGCTGCTTAAAATAAACATCATTGGACCGTATCAGAATGGGCTTGACTAAGAGCTCCAGTAAAGGAAGAAATCTTGCAAGGACTTGCGATAGTTCAATGAACCAGGTACAAGCGAGCTTCCCCCCAGGTTGAACTCCAGTTGTTGCACCTGGCAGGTGTAGACTCCCTGGAACTAACATGGAAGTGGAGAACGGACCCGAAAAGAAGACCATGAAATCCACCATGTTAGTTTTCCGGAGTGTACTTAAATTGATGGGCGCTTGCCATACCACCATACACCACCAGGATCCACCAGGACATGCCCCATCAACCAGGAGCCAGAGCGGCCTGACCAGGGAGACAGAAGGAACATAAGAAAAGGACAAGAACAGCATGAAGCGATTGAAAGGAGAAAAAGAAAAGCCGACGCTCTTCTGCTGGATTGCTATTTGTTCATTCCAAATGAAAACGCTAAGGATGATTCACTGTGGCTGCTATCGGATGCTGGCATTCGTTTGGACCTGCTCCTTGGTCCTTGGATGTGTGTTTTTGTTTTCTCGTGTGTCAGATCAGGACATCCAAACAGCTTGCAGAATTCCAACTCTGAGGTGGGTGACTCTGACATGTCTCGATTCCTTCTTAAGAAGAAGTGAACATGTCCTCAAAGCAAAGAGCGAAGGTGCACTGAGGCTGTTGGTGAGCAGAAGGGCACTCAGAGGAAAGACATTCCTTGCATCATAGAGGCAGCCACGGCATCTTGCACACCACCAGCTACTGTACCTTCTAAGTGTTGGGATGCATCCATAAGGATCCATAGACTGGGTGCAGTATCCCGGGTGAAGTATGATCCGTCGACTCTCCCATACCCTCGACCCTCGGCTCATTGCCGAAGGGGTCGATCTGAGGTGCAGTCATTGGCTTCTCCGGGGAAATCACCCTGTAACTCGGCTCCGAACGAAATCACGATACTGTCAAAAAGCAAAGTGTTCAGATGCATGTCAGTGGTGAAGAAGTTGAAAGAGTCCATGCATGTGATGATGTATCTGTACACAAACGCGTACACGACCCACATTGTATGCTGCTTGATTTGCCTGAAACTCGATCTCAGTTTAGCTTCATGTACCCTTTGCACCAGACCCCCTGCTTCAGAGGCACAACGTGCACCATCCACCGGCTCCTTCACCGAGGTATTCGATTTGGCAACAAACCATGCAAGACCTGCAGGAAATCGAGAGCACACTGCATGTAGGCCACCACGCGCCTCGCGCTTCCTTCACCGTGCAAGCTTCACCCAAAATTGGGTCGGAGAGAGGGTCTCATGCAGTGCCCGGAGAGTGGGTGAGCACCAGTCGCTCTCTTTAGCATCTTTAGCAAAGAAAAACAGGTATGGCCAGTAGGGGTGCCCTATCGTCGCTTCCCCGAGATCGCCAAGAAGTAGCATGGGGTTTTCCGGTCCAAGAGACTCTGTGTGTGAACACGTGTCCCCGAGAGGCTCGAGGCTCGGTCCACGACGAGTCGTGCGGCACGGGGCTTTGGAGACGAGACGAGACGACGACGACCTCCGAATCTCAGTGCAGTCCTTGTGAAATTCGGGGAACGCACGGTGGTCCGGTGGTCCACGTAAGAATAGCCGAAGGTGAAGGGTCAGAGAAGGACATGCAGTGCCACAGCGACAGGCAGACTGGCAGACTTGCAAGCCGGAGGGCGGAAAGAATCCAATCCTCTCTACTTCCGTTCACCACCTGACGCTCTCATCGGTGCTTCGTCTTCTTCGACGTTTTTCACCTCTCACCGTCGGACTGTTCGCTCCTCGGGCCGCTCTCGACGGGTGGTTTGCACCGGTCAGGTGGCATGGACCTGATCTTCCACCACGCACGCTACTTGATGATCCTGGGTCTCAGACGGTCGACCCGTCTCGGTCGACCCGTCTCGCCGTCCGTCCGTGGTAGACAACGATGGTAGAACGGGTAGACAGAGTGAATGTTCGACGGACCGAACACGGTGAAAGTGCGTGTGCGAAAGGCGGTTCCTGAAGGCGGTGTAGAAATGAATAGAAATGATGTTTGGTACCTTTGAATCTTTTTGATCCTTTTCGTGTGGGCTTTACTTTCGATCTATATAATCAAGGTAGACCACATATATGTTCCAGACACACACATGCATCCAGATATATTCCAGACTTGACCTCACCAACGAGGGGCCTAAAGATTAAAGAATAAAGAATATATACATATATATATACATGTGTGTGTGTGTGTGTGTCACAGACTCACTCAAGTTCCACGGAGAGTGAAACATTATATGTTTCAACAATTGCACACCTTACTATTACACCAAGATCCCTGGATTGCAGGGGATGTACTACCATTTCCGTGTGATTCTACATGATTTGCTTGCAATCTCATGCCCTAGTTCTTCACTAAGAATCAGAAGGCAGGCGAGTGATGGTGAATGAGCCACTTGCCACATGGTGCAGATGTCACGGAGGACCAAAACTAAGAGGATACTCTCAGGCCATCCATTTCAATGAGAGGACTGCAAACCAGCTCCAGGTATACAGTTTGTTCTATATTTTGCTGCAAGTATTGCAAATAGCTGATGTATTTGCTTGTCCGATGTTCACCCAGTGTTCACCCATTTACTGAGGATGGGATGGTCTGTGGTGGTCATTTGGAATCAAGTGTGCATGACTTTGAACCGGAGAGCCGCCTGGCGAGTTCGGAATCCTTTGTTCCGAAAACTCGAAGGAAGACCCGCCAGCCGCGTGTATCGTAGAAAGACCCGCCATGAAAACCACATCGTTGAGAAAAAATGTGAACTCCAGTGAACCCAGTGACCTCGTGGAAATATCTGAGAGGCTCTCGTCTTCAGAACGAAAGCCACCAGTAGGGACAGACGTGGAATCTGGAGCCGGACATCGGCCGGACGATGGATGGTGTGTGTGTGTGTGTGCCCCTTGTAGTCACAGGGATTCTTTTGAATTGCTTTAGCAGGGGGCGGAGGGATCTCCAGTTGTGGCCTCTGCCAACGAAGCTCCACACTGGATGATCAGGAAAACGTACCTGCTTGGTGCACCTGGGCGCATTGTAAGCCGCAGCTGGTGGCCATTATTCTTCCTTTTGTAAAGTGCTAATGCAGCTGCAGTCATGCACGGCGCGTCGTCATCCTGTCGGCTCGTCGCTTCGTGGTTTTGGAACTTTGGCCTTTAACTAAAGGCGCTCAGGCCCCCTCACCTGGTTTTCAGGATTTGGTTTTCTTAGGCTGGCGTGTGGCATGGGGCATTCAGTTCAGTACACCCAATCATAAGTGTGGTGGAGTCCATCAGTTGTTTTTTGGTTTTCTTTAGGCTATGCGCACCGTGCGCCTCCTGCATTTGGTCAACAGGTGCAAGCAGATAGCTCTTGAGCGGTTTTCGGAACCCCAGAGTGAGTTATATACGTGACTTCAGCTTGATTCAAGCAGACTTAACTTCAATCGTGGCTTTCCCGAAGCAACCCCTGACCCTGACTTGTTGAAATCCCCATTCCTCCACTCCCCCCGTTCGCCAGAAGTGGGATGCTCATTCAAAGGGAGGAGTTTGGAGCGCAGGTTTGTTAAAAACGCACAAAATCACCTAAGTCCCAGGTTGTGTTGTGTTGACTTGAGAAGAAATAAGAAGCCTGCAAAAATCCAGCCAGTTCTTCTCACCACTATAGCTGGCCCCTAGCAGTTGGCTCCCAAGGTGCATAAGTTTCATGAGCTCCAAAGTTGCCTCAATCTAGGGTCACACCATGGACCATGATGCAAACTCTGCCATCAACACCATTTGCGCAGAGTACTCCAGTTCATTCTTGCCAAAGGATACTACTATGTCCCATGCATCGTCTAAGTCTATGTGGCCCTTCCGGATGCCAAACAAATGTGCTTCTTGACCCGTATACACCCCCCGGAGAAACCCAAAACATGGCCTCCGATCTTAGGCAAAGGCATTGCTGCGCCTTGTCGGAACAGGGGGGATCGAGAAACTCCAGGTATGACTCGGTATGACCTCAAATTGGGCCAGGGATGGTCGACAAAGGAAAGGTAGTACCTAGAGGGAAACATGACCCGTCCCATGATTATATATATATATATATCATTGTATATAGTATATCATTATATATATATATATGTATCAGATGAAAAGATACCACAGAAACATGTCTGCATCTCGATTCGTCCCCACATGAATGGACTCCACACCATCTCGCCGTGGACTTGTCCCTTTCGACAAGCCGCTTTGACAGTTGTACCTTAGGGTGGCTGGTGGCATCAGATCCTTGGATGAGTTAACGGTCTTCCTGGCTGTGATGGTCAAACCCGCTGTGTCAAGTGTTCAAGTTGATTTATGTTGTTTCTCCACCTAGTATACTTGTCAAGTTGGGTGAACATCTACTGTTGGATGTTCTAGCGATCCTTTGAGTTGGGGGGGGGCCAAGAATGGGGTTTGAAAGAATGAAAGTGGGAAAGTCTGCGGTGGGCTCAAGAAACCAATCCACCAACTTGACAAGAGCTTGACAAACTTGACAACTCCCTTGAGCCCCTATCCTTGGGCCTTGAAAGACCCCTGATACGGAGATCACTCCGTATCACTCCCTTCAGACGCTCCACCAAGAGCAGTCAGTGACCAGCAGGTGAATGCAAACAGAAGCATAAAGAAGCCTTATACACGCATGTCGAGACTTCTTGGATCTTCCTTGGATCGAGCCGGGCTCAGATATGTCATGTCCCGACACTCACGTCTTGGGAACTATGTGGGTCCCAACACCTTGATCCTCCCATTTAGGTCCACTGAAAACCTCGGTATGTCCGTTGGAAAGAGGCGAACAAAGGTAACGGCCGGCGTTCCACCCACCAACACCCGAGGCTTCACCATTGGCGTTCCATTCCACCTTTGCCTCTCGTTCTGTGAATGTGGAGATGGTGACCAGGGCAGGGGATGGGCAGGGGTAGTTGAAGCGGCTGATTTTCAGCTGCCGGGCCTGGCAGAGGCGATCAAAACCAACATTTGGTGTTGATAACGTTTATGACCTTTTAGTTTCACCACCACGTGTGGCCTTTTTGAGTTGAAGACAGGTTATATAGTCTACATCGCTGGGTTCTTTGGGTTGTGTCTGCTCAGCAGGCACTTTGAACAGAGATGAGCGAAAGGTGGGGGTTTCCGGTGGAACACCAACTCTTGACTCAACTGGACTACTGTACATCGTCCGAGGCTCTGAATGTTCAAAAGTTGGAGGTGGAAGTGGAAGTCTTATCAAAAGAACCATATCAACGAATATGAATGTGGACATGGTCTTGTCTCAAAATGACCGGATCTATTTGCTTGGCCTACCACAGGCGCACTGCGTGGAGAATCAACACATTCTGAGAGCTTGGAGGGATTCCTACAAGCTACTCTCTACCCTGTACACTAAACCAGCTACAGTAACTCTCACAAACAGCTGCCTATTGTCCATATACACATGAGAACTGAAGAACCAGGTCTGACTTCCGCCATCGACTTCCGTCCCAAGATCCGCCAAACGGAGCCTTCTTCTGGGTCCATCATCCAAGCAATCCGAGCAGCCCATGAGGTCCGAGCATCGAGTTCCATCATGCAATGTGGCACTTGTTCGCAGGGTTCACCCAGCCGTGGGGGGCCGCGCTGGGTGTGAACGGGCGGACATGTCAACGGGCGCCGTTTCGGGAGGATGTTGGCATCAAGAATCATCTCACGGGGCCTTTGTAGAACTGGGTTGGTGGTTTGCTTGTTGTTCCCCACCTGCCAGGTGAGGGTTGTTAGATTTTATCACAGGTGTTCTTCCTCTTCCTTCCTTCCTTCCTTCCTTCCTTCCTTCCTTCCTTCCTTCCTTCCTCGCCAACCTCCTCGCCAATCTTCATCGCCAATCTTCATCGCCCATCTTCATCGCCAATCTTCTTCGCCAATCTGCTTCGCCAATCTGCTTCGCCGATCTTGTCTGGCAAGCTCCGGATCGCAGTGTGCACCCCTGGACCTCAACCGCAAGGATCCGATCGCAGTGTGCACCCCTGGACCTCAACCGCAAGGATCCGATCCCTGGACCTCAACCGCAAGGATCCGATCCCAGTGTGCACCCCTGGACCTCAACCGCAAGGATCCGAGCGCAGTGTGCACCCCTGGACCTCAACCGCAAGGATCCCCTCGCAGTGTGCACACCTGGACCTCAACCGCAAGGATCCGATCGCAGTGTGCATCCCTGGACCTCAACCGCAAGGATCCGATCCCCGGACCTCAACCGCAAGGATCCGATCGCAGTGTGCACCGCTGGACCTCAACCGCAAGGATCCGATCGCAGTGTGCACCGCTGGACCTCAACCAGATAGTTTGCTAGATAAAATGCCAGATAGTATGCCAAATAGTGTGTCAGATAGATTGCTAGATACATTGCCAGATAGAATGCCAGTCAGAATGCCAGATAAAATGCCAGATAGAATGCCAGAAGATATGCCAGATAGAATGACAGATAGTATGCCAGACAAAGTGCCAGATAGTATGCCAGACAGTATGCCAGATAGTATGATAGATTGCCAGATAGAATGCAAGAAGATATGCCAGATAGAATGCCAGGTGAAAGAAAAGGAAATTATTTGAAGCAAGATAGTTTGTTGGTGACTACCACAACCACAACCGCAAACACAACAAGCACATCCACAAACACACAACCACAAGCACACAGCCACAAACACACAATCACAAACACAACCACAACCACAACACAGCGCACAACCACAACCACAACACACAATCATAGCACACAACCCGAGGGCCCACAAGCAAAATCGATAAATACAATACTCACGACCATGGCAACATGCTCCTCACTATGGCATCAAGACATTATTGAAATGTCAAGGTGGGGATCACTCGAAGTAAAGTAATTTTTTCTGATGTGTTGATCCGTCATGCAAGTTTGATTGTTTGATGGTGTGTGGCCTTCACGTGTTTTTTAATATTCTGAAGTGCTTTGACGTCAGTGTCCATGCACAAATCAGTCGCTTTTGGGTTTATGGAACGACGCTTTGACTTCAGCAGGTGCTGGGGTTCGGAAGTGTTCACCTTCCCAACATATTCAGCACACTGAAAACAGGGGCGGCAACATGACCAACTTACTGTAACCCTCATGGTCCAGAGCAGGAGTCAGAGGTCTCTACGAGCATGGTCCAATCCAACTTGTCTCCAGATGCTCCAGGTCTCTATGAGCAGGACTATGTACAGCTCACTGATGGTTGAATGATTGGAAGTGGAAGTCATGTGCATTCAGACCTTTCAAAGCCCTGCTCCCGCTATGGTGGGGCACGTGGAGCCTTTCTAGTGGAACAAATGATCAGAAATCCTGCACCGTATAAACCTACAAACAGTTAAAAAGTATCCAAAAATGGTACGTCACCATTCTCTGCTGGAAAATACTGCCGCGTTTTGAGGTGGACAGAAACCCCTCCACCCCCGAAAAACACACTTCACGGAGTGGCCGTGTGGTCTCACCGGTCCGGACCTCGGTTTTCGCTCCGGGTTTTCGCTCGAATTTCCCTCGGGGACGTGGATCGTTGGAAGGTCTTCATCGGCTCCAGCTTCATGTACTCCGTGTGCCTCCTGGAAGTGGCTGCTAGGTGCCGTCGACGAGAGAGATCAAACGTCCCAAAAGTGACCCGGAAACGGACGTTTGACTGGGAGTCGACTGAGGCAGTTCCTGTTGGGGCGTCGGGTTTTCCACGGGCGATGAGGAAGGAAGGAAGGAAGGAAGGGAGTCCGTTTTGCAATAAGGAAAAGCTTCCAGCTGAGTGAGCCTCAAAATAAAGAGATTTGCAACGAACTAAACCATCCAGTTCCGGGCAAGGCACCTGATCATCCAAACAAATTTTGTCTCCAGCACCGGCACGGAAAGACCCAGCGGCCCGGCACTCACTCTTCGCTTCGGACGAACGGCCTCCAGGCCGCCATTGAAGGATCAGTTGCTCTCCGATTGACTGGCGACGACCAGTGAGACAGCTCGGTGACAGACTCAGCCACAGAGTAACAGGCTGTAGGGAACCACTGACTGATCATGAAAGAGGTGCACGTCATTTCCCGAACCTTCCAGGTCGGAACGCCTGGTCTCCGTCTCCCACTTTTTGTCTCACACCCAAATAGCTTGCTCCATAATGGATTTCGTCCTTTTCGTCGGGCTGTCAGTTACCTTCACATCCAGTCACTCCTTGCAATTCGTTGGTCATTTTTTGGGGGGGGTGTTTACAGTAGTCTGATAGTAGCATGAACGCGACACCGAAGGCATGTGATTGAAAGGCATCAAGTACAGTATGGTACAGTGCTTTCTGGTGGCCTCAACATACATGGAACGTTTGGAGCGGTTGTTTGCATAGCTGCCGATGTTTCAGCTTGATGATTTTCTCTATATAGATAAACTATGATAAACTATCTATGGGTGAAGGAGCTACTTTGGTGTCCGTTTGGGGAAGTCTTGCAGAGCGTGTACCCACCATGTTCCCTGCAACCATACACGCATACAAGCCGAAGAGTGGCAAGACAACAAAAAGTTGAAACGTGGCTGATCTTGCTCCGAGGACCCTCGTTTGCATGGTAGATGTGCATTTTTGTGGCGTGTAGTGGCTCTATGCTTCAAGGTTTTGATCTGAAAAATGCCAACTCTGATACAGAAGAGCCTTGAAGTGTGTTGGCCTGGTTCGGATAAAAGGAATGCTTCAAGGTTCTGATACAAGTTGGGCCTCTGCCTGTTTGGAAGAACCTTGAAGTTCTCAGAAAAGTGCTCCCTTCCCTTTGAAGCGTGAGGGAGTTTTGAGAGGGAGCCCCCATTGTTTCGATTGCGTGCTCGATGCATTCCCATTTGGCAGCTTGGTATTGCGGGTGATGCAGGCCCGATATCACACTTCTTAGGCTGTGGCAATCGACTACCTTCGCGCATGGTCATCACCAATCTGCAGCTGATGAAAAGATGATCAGAAATGATTGAACAAAAATCATCAAAAATTCCCAGGATTTGCTTAGGTTGATGTTTATATCACGCAATATCCCTATCGGTGAATCTCATTCTCCGGAATATGTTTTCCCGGCTCTTTTGCGTTCTCTCAGCAAATCCAAGTTCCTGCTGGTTGCTACCCACAAGTTCCTGCAGCGTCTGAAGTTCGCCCAGAATGACGGAACTCCACCAGTTCCATCAACGGTTCTTCTTCATCTGGCTGGAAGTCCTACCCCGAGCATCTCTCAAAATCAACGGCCCTAGGCCCAATCTCCTTCTTTTTGGCTGGATAGTATGTATATATGATTATGTATGTATAATTATGTACCAGCACCTTCCAACAGGTCTCCTCTGGAGGCTTTTGTAAACTTAAAGTCGCAGGTGGTGACCTGTTGGAAGGCCCTGGTATATATATATATATGCATATACACATATGTCTCCCTTTGTTGTTGAGGCATGCCCTATTCATCCTTTCGGGCGTGGTCAGAGTTGTTCCAAGCTCTGGCACTCCAGACTTCTTGGGCGGTGATGTAGGTGCCCACCCAAGTAAACCACTGTGGTCACCCGCAAAAGTAGATGCTGCAAAGTATGGAACGATCATGAACAATCAAAACTCAAAACAGTATAAGAACAATGCTCCATCTTCATCCATCTTCTAGGTCCAGATATATCGTTTCAGGCAAGAGAGACTTTGGCCTCCCGTGCCGCAAGGGCAGGTCCCCTTGACCACATCATGTGTCCAAAAGCCTGAGCCACCTGGCGAGAACCCTTCTAATGTTGTTTCATCCTTTTGCCCGGCCCCAGATATTCATGCATGACAAGGTTTACCAATTTTACCAGGTTTACCCTGAAAACCATTGGTTTGTAGAGGAATCTGCTGTTTTTTTCAGGGTGCCATGTTCATGGTTCAATGTGAGTTTTTGGGAGATACCTTTGCGCTTGCACAGCGCCAAGCCATGAGGCTTGGCCTAGATGGCGGCGCTGAAAAAAGATCGCAAAGCTCTTCATGTCCAGGAGGGAGAAGTAACAAGAAGAAAATAAATACTATATATATACACATAGCAAGTATTAGGTAAGTAGGTAGGTAGGTAAGCAAGTAAGTAGGTAGGTAAATAAGTAAGTAAGTTTAAGTAAGTAAGTAAGTAAGTAGGTAGGTAGGTAGGTAAGTAAGTAAGTAAGTAAGTAAGTAGTACTAAGTACCACCCAAAGCTGGCTTTGTCCTCATCAGATAGGACTGTCCATGCATCAGATTCTACAGACCTTCTGGTGCTATGACCCACAGCCATGTGAATGAGTCTCATCCTGTTTTTTTTGTTTTGCGGCTGCCACTGGCAAGCACCAAGCTAGCCTTTGCGAAGCTGAAGAGACGCAAGGACAAAGTGGTTGACAGAAGGACAAAGTTCAGCTGTCCGGATTCATGCAATCGGCTTGCACAGAGCAACCAACAGGATATCTCAGAATCAGGTAGCTTGTGGTTAGGAGTGGGTAAGGGAACTGGGCATCTGAAGAGGAACCAGGGAACCAGTTGCAATCAGATTGATGAGATCGCACTTGATATATGATATATATATAATATATAATATATATATATACTGTATGTATGTATGTAAGATATGTCCCATTACCAGTGACAGTCCAGAAAAGGTGATCACTGTAGTTTGAGAAAGGCCGTTACTAACCATCATCATCCACTGGTGCTGGTAATGGTATGAATATCATATCAGATACCCAGGTAAACCCTCTTTCGAACATCATTTTATGGCCTGCGTTTTTCGCTGCTGCGATGAGCTGATAAGAGACACGTCTTTGCATGTACACATCCCTCCAAAAGGCTTGATTTCACTCCAAAACCGCGCAGAACCCTAAAGCACTCCAGCTCTTTCACACTGAGATTATTGTTTCATACTTCAGGCAGACAAAAGCTTATGTTTGTTAACCATGTTCAAGAAACGCTGCGCGGTCAGCTGCGGATCGAATTACCAAGTCCAATTTTCGTGGCAGGTGTGGGACGGCCAATTATCACACCGTTTTAGAATTTTATATGAATAAAAGGGCTTCTCGGTGTGAACCATGACCGCCCACACGGCCCCAGGTCTCCCAATGTAGGATTCTACGGGGTAAGGGTTGGCATGAGTTTGTGCTTCAAGAAGCGCAACTTTTTTTTTGGCCAGTGTATTGCTTCGGTGTGGTGGACGGGTCGGTGAACACGGGTGGACTCACTCTTGGGTGTTGTTGTTCTCCACCAAGTCTCACAAGCCGTTTGTTTGAGTTCCTAGCCGTTTGATCGTGGACACTCTCGACACAGTGCTGAAAGGCGCTCCTCGCGCTCCTCCAGGAGCTGTGCCGCCATGCTGTGTGAGATGTCCAAAAGACGTTCATGAGGGTTGATCAAACCCTGGTGAGTTCCTGCCAAGAGAACGAGCAAATGCTGCAAAGTCGCCAAAACAACACCCCATCCAGGCAATGGCTTCAGACACGTTGGGGTAGAACCTTCCCTTTACCCTTCCCTTTACGCAAGCTTGGGGCTATTTGGGGTCGGAAGGATGTGAACATTGCATGATGTGTGGGCGGAAACCTGCATGAAACAGCTCATGTGGAACACTTACAGAAGCTGTTTCATGCATTCTGTTTTGTTTTTGTTCCTGGTGTTGAAGACTGGTGAACAAGGAACGCAGAAGAGACTGTTGTGTTCCTAAGGATTGTCGGTGTTCGACATATTCCGCAAGGTTCTATGCATGTTGAAATGACCATTTAATCTGTAAGGGCTCTTGTACCCACACCTCAAGCCGGCCACTCCTCAGACGCATGAGGATCCCTGACGATCTCCGTCTTAGAACTTTCTCTAAGCCGAGATTGGAGAGAGTGTTTTTTTTGATGTCTACTGTATTGTGTGAAAGTGATAACAGGTGACTCACGGTGACTCCACGACATTTGGCGTTGCGATCAAGCCTCATATTTTGATGCCCAGCTTGAAGCATGTGCCACGCAAGATGCTCCTGAACTAACAGGAGGTTCCTTGCCTCCTGCCGTGCTGCCTTGGCTGGTGCGGTTCGAGCCGGGATGGGTTCCAGAGACAACCATTCATAGTGTGAGAGCAAATCAAGCCGTTCCCAGAGAAAGTGGGAGGGCGAAAGAGAGTGATGGTGCTGCTGATGATGATGGTGGTGGTTTTTGTACATTGTTTGAAAGTTATGCATACATTGATACACAGCTAGGCTACACGCATGTATGCAACTCGTGGAAAATTGAGGGTGGGAGAGAAGAACAATAACTCGTTGAGTGTCTTGTCATGCACCAGGTCTATTGTCATGCACTTCTCCACACCATCCAAAGTCCATCTAAACGCCCTCATTTTGACCTTATACATACAGCCTTTTACAGTTGGTTGATGAATAGACACAGGATACCAATAGGTAATACCGATGATATGGTACCAAACTGGCCGCCACTATTTTCCCAAAAGGACATCATTGCTTGAAACCGATATCGTTTCAACAAAACAATCAATGCCAAGAGAGTGAGAAAGTATCATATCAAAAAGGAAAAAAACGTGGCAGGACACCAGATAGTGGCTGCATGAAATCAAGACTTGGTGTTGCCATAGTTATAGCGGAATTGGGTTCACCGCATTCGTGGCAGATGATTGTGATTTGCATATTTATCTTTTTGACAGTTAAGCCCCACATGTAGTTGTCATTTTGTTAGAGAGGATTGGAGAAGCTGGTGGGTATACTACCAACGGAAACAAACATTCTCACCAGTATCGATCGAAACCATTTTGTGAAGAGTGTCATTGTTGGGGCTGACTCATACTCATATCCTTAGTTTCTCTAGGATCTTGAGATTGCAGGGAAGTGATCTTCAAGTCAACTTGGAAGCAGGGTGTGTTTGTCATGTGGAGCCCAACCAATCTCCATTGGAGACCGTGTGCACATGCAAAATTCTGTCAGAATCCACGCGTCGGCCACCGCGCCTTTTTCGCGTTGTTCGGACAGTTCCCCATGAGAACTGTACTGTGGCTGGGACCATTTCACCAGTTCCCTTGATCTTTTCGTCGAGCTGTTTTGACACCAATCTTGTCTCGGTCCTTACGGCTCTCATATTCCGCACAGACACTCAATCGTCACAATTTCCACGACATGCCCATTCCACACTCAGTCCGACGTGCAGAGAGTTTTGTCACGAAAGCTAGCCTTAGCTAGCTGGAGTTGCTCTTGCTTTAGCAAGTTAAGTGACGGGGTGGACGCACCTCAGAAACCTCAAATAATTGATTAAATCAATCTTATGGACCCCCCCCCCCCCCCCCCCCCCCCCCC
>CAXAMN010009002.1:981542-1008131 GCA_963970005.1 Durusdinium trenchii | reverse complement strand
TTGCTCCTAGTAGCAAGGCCAGGAGCCCCTAGTAGCGTCCTTGCTCCCCTTTGTTACTAGTAGCTTCTTGCTACTAGTAGTAATGGCCTCCAACCTAATAGCGGTGGCCTCCACCGTGCGTAGCTTCTGGGAAACCGAACCTTTTCCAATGATACTCTCTCCCTGGAAGCGACATGGAAGCGGAATCCCCCCTGCTTGGTCATCGGAAAAACGGTCTTCCAAGTGGCCATGCCATCCACGTCACCCGGTTCCATGTCAGTCCCAGGGAGTGTAGCCCTGCATGTCCATCAACAGTACGACTTGCCTGTGACTGAGGTTGGGAAGGCCATTTTTTGATGCAAAAAACGGATATGTCCGGGTCTAGAAATTTGCAACCTCTCTGCGGATTCAAAGAATTTCTGCAAATGTTCCTCATACTGATCGCACTGCTGGATGATTTGATGGGGTGTTACTGATTGGACTATTAGGCCAGGCTCGCAGTGTTCGGATGCCCAAAGCATGTCGCACGAAGGAAGTGAAAGATGGTGAACTTCTTGAATTTTCCGAGGTCACAAACATGAAAGCAAACTCCAAACCATAATCAGACACTGGTCCAGTTTGTTTTCAATCAAGACCGCTGTGTGTGTTGCCAGGTATGTGACAAACAAAAGCTTTAAGCACCGGTGCAATGGTATAACAATTGTTCTTTGTATCCACGTGAGGCTCTGAATTTCTGAGCCCTTCACTTCGGCCACCTTTGCACCGCGTCGTCCTGCCTGCGGTTTTCTTCTGTGTCGCTGGCGTTTGTTCATGGATGGCTCATGGATAGATCGGTGAATGGATGGTTTATCCCGGTCCATCCGTTTGGACGCCAGTGCAAACCTGACGCCTTCCAAACATCTCTGCCTTCCAATGCATCGCAAGGCGGTGCGCTTCTCGCACGAAAACCGTCGGCAGCCTCAAAAGAACGGCAAGGATGGAGGCAAATGGGTAAACCATTTGGGCAACGATGGAGACAACCAGGAGCTTTTTTCGGGCAACCATGGTAGGTCTCCAGTCATGACTCATTTCACTCCTATGATGCTGGTGGATGGTGACTTCCAGGTGGGGTAGTTCATGCGTCAAAATGGTCAGGTCCCTGTTCAGCTGTGCTTGCGCAATTCCGAACGGAGTCGATGTCAAAGTGGTGGTGCCACCCACTGGTTGCATGTGAAGCGAGGTTCTCACATTGCTGCAGAAGTTGCTCGGGGCGCCGAGTGTAGAAAACTGCCAACGGCGTGTGGGTGGTGTGAGAGTCAGTAGACCCCCTGGAGAATTGAAGACTGCTAAGGTACCTTGGTGAAAGCAGGGGACGTTCGCAAGATGACACTCTCTATTGTAGGGCTGATTAGCGCGATGTTTTTCAGTTTGAAATGGTGTTGTTATTCGTGAATACAAAGTGAGATGATGTAGGTCGTTGGGTTTCAGGTCTTAGGGTTGAGTTCCTTCGATCTATTGAGGAAGTAAGTGGTACACTGTGGAGACCACCTACTTGATCAGCTTCAAAACCTCTTCCGGTGTTGCATCCGTGGTTGGACCGTTGGACCGTTGGACCTTGCATCATCAACCAGAAAGGAACGGGGCTCAGCAGCAGCACAGGAGTTGCGGGTCTTTGTGCTGGCATGACAAACCAGGTACTAGGATGTACTAGGTATATAGACGTATATAGCCTGAATATACATTGTTTATCACAATGGTAGACAGATGCCGGATGGACAATTCTGTCCTTTAATCCTGGGAAGTGTTCAACAATTGTCTACATTCATGCAAGCTATCATCTGACTAGTGCAACCTGGACATTGAAATGGTGTCGGACCTTGGCCACAATTGGCCACTACCAGTCACTCCCACACAGATGTCGGGTGATTTCGGAGCAGAAAAGTCCGCCGAGATCTCGCCGGACTGCAGCTTCTCCTTGCAATTGGAGCTTCAGAAGGCCACCCGTGGGCTCCCCATTTGTCGAGCTTCGGCGGAAAGCGGAAAGCCACGGAAAGCCACAGAAAGCCCGTGGCCTTTGTTTTTCATGGCTTGGAGGGACGGTGTTTTTTTTCCGGACGCCTGGTTCTTGCGCATGTTTGGCAGATTTAAAAATACAAACACTATCCATCACTATCCAGCTGTTATTGCCACACAATGTGTGTTCTTTGGAGGCCCTTGGTTTGGTGCAGCGATGGTTTGATCACTTGGACCAAGCAGAAGCTCACATCTTGGAGCAGACGTCATGACGTTGGACTGACTGATGCCCCAACGAAGACTGTCTGGGCGGGAGAATCTAGGAAATTCATGGGTCCCAACTCCGAGATTCACATGGAGCTCGTCAGCTCGTCCTTTGAGTTGGCGAAAACCCCACGGATGGCGTTCCGCCGCGTGAACTCGTCCGTTTGGTTCGCCGAGTTCCAACTCCGGTTGCTTCGCAGCACACACGTCTCGACGGCGGTGGTTCTCGCCACATCGGATCTGGTCGGGTTTAGGGTTTAGGGCCGTGCTGGTGAGCAGGAGGTGGGCGCTGGTGAGGACCATGTGTTGCTTCTTCGTTGTAGACTGTAGACTCTTGATTAATAAACCAACAAACCCCCCAAGACTGAAGAGCATGTCCAATTCAAATGGGAGGGTTTATGGCCCTCAAGAGTCTACATTATATCGTTTTAGATTTTACGTATGTGACCAGGTATGGCGAAGCGTGGGACCTTGGAAGACTGGAGGCTTTTCTTGGTTGGATATGTGTGAATTGGACCAGCTGCATAGATGGAAGTTACCAATTCTTAAAGAGCTCGATGTGATTGCTTTTCAGAATGTTCCACGTGACTGCTTTTCTTTTGGCTGTGGCGGCCATTGCTTTGGCCAGTGCCCTTCGCCTTTGGCCATCTGCACCGAGACCAGGTGGACTTGGAACTCCTGAGCCGGAAGGCGTGGGCCTCGCCACAACACCAGGGCCTGTGGTGTAAAGTGGTGCGGGAAATCATGCAGGAAGAGGTCTTGGCAGTGGTCTTGGCGTTTTTGGGGCGTCTGTGGGGGGCTGAGTTTTGTGTGAGTGTGTGTATGAATTTTTTTGGGGTTGTGCGTGTTTCTTATGTGTTTTGGGGGGGTGTTCTTTTTGGAGTTCCACTTCTGAGACTTAGAGCTGAGCATGGTGATTCGGCGCTTGCTGATTTTTTTTGTATCGTCTACATATATAGTAGCCCATATCGTCTACATATATAGTAGCCGGGTGGGAACCAGATCTCATCACAGTCTGTACCTTCCAATTGGGTGTCAAATCAGCTTTCCTCCACGCAAGACTTACAAAAAGAGAAACAAACTAAAACACGCGAGCGCTTGGCCTGTGGCATGTCGTCTTCAAATGTCTTCAAGTGCTTGTGGTGACCATCTTCTCACACTCGTGGCATTGGGCGAGAGATGGGATCCTTATAGTGGGGATCCAAATAGATAGTGCACAGTGGGGATCTAATTTTCTCTCTATTTGGGGGTCTATATACATCAATCTCGATGCCAGGTCCTCAACTATGGTGTTGGCACCTCAGAGATGTCAACCTAAAAGGAAGACGGGGCCGGGCCAAAAGGCGCGGTGACAAAGGTCCCATTCATGGGAAAAAGATACAGTACCTGTTTGATCCTTTTTGTTGAAACGTTTGGGAACCAACAGACCCTGAAGGCGCTGTGATGCCACTGGTCCTTTCCTTTTAGATCCGTTTAGGTGTTCGTGGGGGAAACCTTGCACCTTGTGCCTCCCGTGGAGTCTTGGGGTAACTAGTGGAGTCTCAACCTAGGTCACCTTAGCGTGTTTCGGGGAGTATTGGCGAATGTAGGGGTGCAAGTGCGAGGGTACAGATTGTTCACAACTCGGGAGCCCAAAGGTTTCAACCCGAGCCTGGAATCAGTGCAAGCTACTCCAGAATGAAGAGCATTGCCAAGTGCAAAAAGGAGTAGAAGAACTCATAGTGGTTCACAATAAGCTTACAAGATTGCATGCACCACTCATGTGAACAAACAGCCGGTGCAGTCGTTGCAGCGGATTTACTGTAGGTGCTGATGAATACCTTGACCCTGTTGCAGCTTCGGAGTTTTTTGTCGCAAATGCGATACCATGAGGACTGCTTAGTGGACTGCTTTGATGCTCCGTCACGGTGGAAAGTAATGGCGCATTCTCGGGTTTTCCTGTGCTTTCGCTTCTTACTCTACATGAACCGGAATCATGTGCTTCAGCACATGCATGGATTTGTTCCCAGAAATACATCCACGTCATGCAAGTCATCCTGTGTCATCCTCTGCCAAGTCCAACTTAACAAGCCTTCCAAGCCTTCCTTCCCGTGCCTTCCTGACACTTCCTCCGCCCTCCGCAGGAGGAGCATGCCACAGTGACCAAGCTCTCAGCCCTAGGGATTGCCATGCAGGCCATGCCTGTCGAAACACCGGCGGCGTTTCACGCAGGGTGCAGCCGTTTTGGCTGAATGTTTGGGCTCGGGTGCTGAAGAAGTCAGGAGAAATGCTTGGGGTGATTGAAATTCATCCAAGGGATCATTGGGGGGTCTGTTACATGGGTATACTGCTAAGGGTCCCATATGGTCCGGAGATCTTCTTTTGCTTTGGGTCTGATGGGGTCTGTCTTACAGTTGTGTAGATTTCAACATAATTCAATCATTTGCAGGTTCCAGTGCAGGCGTCACGCAGCAGGTTGGTTATCGGGCGAGAACGCCTTGCATACCCAGCTTGCTTGTAGTCAGTGATACCAGAGTTAGAAACCAGCTACTGCCCATGGATTGCCCAGTAGGTTGGAGGCCATCGCTAGTAGGTTGGAGGCCATCTCGTCAAAACTCTTCTTCGAAGGCTTTGATGGACGCCTACGACTCCTTCCTCCACCTCAGCGTGGCAGCGCCGGTGCAGGTTCCCAACGCGCCGGTGGTTCGAGTCGACGCGTGGCGGTGCAGGTGCCAACAAATACCCGGAAGACCAACCTGAATCCTGAAAACCACTGGAGCCCCTAGTAGCGTCCTTGCTCCTGGTAGCGATGCCCTTTGCTCCTAGTAGCTTCTTGCTCCTAGTAGTAAGGCCAGGAGCCCCTAGTAGCGTCCTTGCTCCTCGTAGCGATGCCCTTTGCTCCTAGTAGCTTCTTGCTCCTAGCAGTAAGGCCAGGAGCCCCTAGTAGCGTCCTTGCTGCTAGTTGCGATGCCCTGGTTTGTAGCGGAAAACAGTCTTTCAGGGTGCCATTGGAGTTTTCGGGAGTGTGGATCAAGCATCAAAGTGCAATTCTGAAACTCCTCATTCTTCTGTTGTTGAAGAGGTTGTTGCAGTCTCCTTGTAGAAACTTGAATTGTTGAACAGGCGACTTTCTATGAACTTGCCTGAGGGTGAGGGGGCAAATCCATGTAGGACAGGGAGTCTGTAAAAGACAGCGTGTTCCTGCACCAGAACGAGAAACGCATGTGCAAATCCGAGCAAAGCATCTAGACTGTTGTTTGAAAGGCTGATCCGAAGGCAGAAACCATTCTTAAAGCGGTCAGATTCCAAAGGAATACCATTTGCAAGGACTAAGCTGATCTCTGTGTTTCACACTTCACGTGCAAATGTGACAACGGCTTTGTGAGCACACCTTTGGTGTGCGCCACGTGTGCTGTTTGTTGGCACCCAACGAGGAAGCGAAGAGATGTTCGTTCGAATGGCAACCTGCGCTTTTCGGTGCGACTTCAGGGTTGGAATCTGCCCCATTGACATCTCTAGATCATCCACACTGGTTGCTTGACGTCCTCCATATGTAGGAGTCTAGCAGGTGCACCTGACTGTTTCAGTGGTCTAAACCGAGTTTGTTTTACATGATCAGCAGTTAAGCTCAAGTTAAGCGATGTTAAGCTGACTGCTTCAGATCTTGAACACCTTTTTTCGCTGATAGGTCTTGAACACCTACAGCTTCGCCGTGGTCTCGATGTTGAAGTTCTCCCTCTTCGCCCTCGTGGAGGCGGCTGCTACGGCTGCTACGGCGGCCAGCGCCACTAGCACCGCGGAAGAAGCGCATGGAGCCGAGGGTGAAGCGCAGGGCTCTATTTGGGTGGAGCCATCATAGAATCTTGCTTTTGAGTGGGAGAACATTGCTCAGAATGTGTTCAACTGCCCAGCTGCCGTGGAAATGGTATTTGATGTAGCCGTCCATCATGGGTGTGAGATCTTCAAAAGGCCCTCAAGTACCTTGGAGCCGGTTTCGGGAGGATCCTTGGTGAGCACGTTCCATGTGGCATGTCATTTGGGATTTCGAGAAGATACACTCTGACCCACTAACATGGAAGTGGCTGTTCAGCCCCAGGAAGAGCATTTTGCAAATACCGACCAGGTGCTTCTCCACGTCCATGTGCCATGTGATGTGTCATGCACATCGCGGCTCGCACCGAATCGACCGCGGCAGATTCGATATTTGCTGCTGATTTGGAGGCCCGGGTCGTCGCCACCGCTGGCCTGTTGGTGAGTGGGGCCCGATGCCGTGAATCGCCGTGTTCAGCGGCGACATGGAAGATCTCAACAAGCAAACGGAAGATCACTTACATCAACTTACTGCAGTGACCCATCATAGATCCCTGGGGAGGCAAAGAGAAAGACCATGAGCAATGAACATCAATGAACCAAAGCTAGCAGAAGAAACGTATTTGCAAAGAAAAGACTGAGAACACAAGACCACAAGCCCAAAGATCTTCGAGTTGGGCCCTTGCAATATCCTTTTACAAGATCCAAAAGAAGAAGATCCCTTCAGGATATAGATTTCTATCAGAAACGTATTTCGGACCTCTGCATGGTCTTTGTACAACATCTCTACACATCATCTCTGATGCAAGATCTATAAGACCAAGGACCTGGACGGGAACCTCTAAAACCAGCCAGTGGTTGTCATCCTTGGCTAGTGGTGAGCCAGTGAGCATAGTTGTAATTTGTACTGTAATATGAACGACAGAACGTTTGCGGCCCCCTCTGAGAGATTCTTAAGTGAGAGGATAGCTGCGCTTGGAAAAACTGGTTGTTGAGCTGGTTGTCGAGCACAAAGAGAGCGAGAAGAAGACATGTGTTGCCTTCCGGACGACACACAGTGGTCCAACGTTCAAATGGAGGGAATGACCGGCATGTGCCACTGCGGAACGAGACCAGGTCAAAAACGCTGACCCAGACTCGTCAGCTGGAGCTTCAAAGACTTCCACGTCAAACTTCCACAAGTTGTGCGGCTCAAAGCATGGGCAAAAGCGGGATGACGACTAAAGAAGTGGGCAGTGCCAAGCTTGGCTTTCGGAATCCATTGAATCCATTCAATCCTAGCTGCATAGGATGGGCTTCTTCAAGGTTCCTTGGAACTCGCATGTTGGCCACGTCTCACGGCCGCCACCGTACGCCAAGCCGCTAGCCACCAGGATCTCTTGTCGCCTCAGTGCGAGGCTCCGTTGCCCTCGTTTTCAGACGACGATTTGGACCACGTGCGGCCTGGCAGGCCTTGCCTCGCATGGCCTCGCTTGGCGCTCACCAGTGTTTAGGTGCTCACTCAAGAATTGCGGAATCGTCACGGTCACAGGTTGGAAGCTTCTCTTCACAACGTGCCTCAGACCGTATTCAGACCAGATTTGACGAATGGTTGCAGCGAGCTCGCAGACACGAAGCCCAGAGCTTCCTTCACCGCGACTGCTGCGGCCAGGCCATGGGCGCCTCAGAATCCTACCGTTGCGGACAAAGAGCGACTGTCTCCAACGCTGAGCTTTGCAAAGGAGGGAAAAGGCCCATGTTGCCAAAGGTCTTAGAGATCTTGCGGGGAAGGAAGTACCTCAGTGAAAGAAGCGAGAAGCCTGAATCAACAAGGCTGGAGTAGCCACAGTGCATGAACAGGAGTGTCGTCAGATGCATCACTCAAAAAGGAGAAGGTCCTAGCCAACCGCCACTCAATTCACTTGGCACACAGGCATTCATGCAAACGAGTTTGAACGGCCAGGAATCATGTGCGATTGCATTTTCATTTTGCCCACAAGTTCCTCGCACTTGCTAAGGTGATCCAAACCAAGTAACTGACGTTGTTCGCAATCGAGGGCCATCGGAGACGGGCCATTGATTTCTTGATATGTTGTGCAACTTAAACATTGATTGGAGGATTTATAGTGGTTGCCTAGTGTTTGCACGCTAGATCAGGACGTGTTTAGATACTGGTATGAGAATGCAGATCTGTATATTATATGATATGTGTGTTCTTCTTTTTTAATGGACAAACCCAGACCCCGCGTGATGCCTTGTTTGGGGACGGCTGCCAGGCATCAAAATCAACACATGTTTGCAGAAGGCGCGATGTCGCGGTTTTGGCATATATGTTTGTGTAAATGGACTGGTCCGGACAATGAGTTGTTGGAAGGCAGTCTGGATGGCCGAGTGAGTCTGGAAAATGTTTTTGGAGGGCACTGAGGACACCCTTTAAACTTTATCTATACTTTCATCCAGGGCGAGGGATCAAGGGATCAGAGGCTAGTAAGGTCGCGTGACCCACATTGATACGGTATCTCATACCAGTTGGTGTGTTGCAAAGATTAGACGGTGTCTGGTTGTGCGCACTTCAGACAGCAGTTTATATCAAGCTTACCAGCAGACCACCATGTCCTTGACAAGGCTAAGACTTGTTGGGACCTTGACCCGGCAGAGGGTATTCCCCATGGAAACACCTCATGTTGGTCGGAACAACAGTGGAAAAATATGGGAAAATCATCGAAAAGCCATCATTGTCAGATGTCAGAATGTCAGATGCCTCTTAGGCAGGACCGTTCTGACCTCTTCATCAACAGACGGGTAGAAGCGAGCTTCAACTGTTTACGTCGCCCAAAAACCATCACACAACGAAGAAGCCCGAAGAAATGCTGGTATAGAGAAGCAAGATGAAGGAGGTTCTCCATGCTGAGACAAACCTGTCTTTTGTGTATTTATATATCTCAGTCCTTGTCGACTGGTTCCTTCATGACTTCAAGAAAAGTCACGAAAGCTAGCGAAGCTAGCTGGAGTTACTCTTGCGATAGCAAGGTTTCTTTCGATCGGGTGCAAATCCTAACCCCTGATCTTTCAGGTCGAAGCCCCCCCCCCCCCCCCCTCTCCCTCTCCCCACCTCCCCTCTCTCCCCACCTCCCCTCTCCCCACCTCCCCTCTTCTCCTCCTTGTCTTCCTCCCACCTTCCCTCCCTCCCTCTTCGCAAGTTCGACTCCGTCCTGTCGTCGCTCTTTGGCATGCGGTTAGCGTTGCTCGCTCACTCTCACTCTCATTCTCACTCTCACTCTCACTCTCACTCTCACTGTCTCTCTCTCTCTCTCTCTCTCATCTCTCTCATCTCTCTCTCATCTCTCTCATCTCTCCCTCATCTCTTTCTCATCTCTCTCTCTCTCTCTCTCATCTCTCTCCCCTCTCTCTCTCTCTCTCTCTCTCCTCTCTGTCTCTCGTCTTTCCGTCTCTCTTCTCTCTCTTCTCTCGCAGGAGGATCCGGGCAAAGAGCCACATATAAAGGACTCTTCACCTGGAATCGTTTGCCCCGCCCAACTTGTGCAAGGCGTCCTGCCTTCTGCTACTCCGTGCGACTGCCTCCAAAAAGAGCGCCGTGTTTTTTCCTACCTCGCTGCCCTCCACTTTCCCATTCTGGAGCGCTAGCTTTCGCCCCCCCCCCCTTGGCCTCAAGTAATTCCAAGAACAAATAAAGCAACGAGGTGTGGTGCAAGCCCTTGCTCTTGAGAAGAAAAAGAGGACAGGTTTATACAATACCTTTTTCACGTAATATACATGCAGATTCCGTCTTTCCTCGTTCGATGAAACACATCTCGTCCCATGCGTCAGGTTGGGAAGCGGTTCGACAGGAGCTCTCAAGGGTCAGGGAGCCTGGATCCAGTTCGTGGGTCAGATGCAGGTACCGACGACCTGGACGACCGCTTTTTCCATGTCCTGATCCAGTGGGGAAAGATGGTGCTTTAGGACGCCAGTCTCATAGGACGACGTGAGTTTTCGCGATGGGTTCTGTTCATTGCATTGGGATGTGAACGACCTGGGTGTTCTGGACTTGGGGCAGAGGTGTTCACCATGTCGTTTGGCCATGGCCCTCAACTTGTGCGCATTCAACTGGTGCGCAGAATATCCTGAAAAAGATCTGCAAACGACAGAAAACCAACAACAGGGTACACAAACAAACTTGTAAACGGTGGAGATGCTGTACGGCATGCTGCCTGCAATCAAAGCCCTCAAATCTTGAGTCCCAGAGGCCTTGAGGTCAGACAAGGTCTGCAGCCTTTGACCGTCGCAGAACATGTTCCTGGAAGAGACTCCATTCAGCGAGACAAGGCGAAGGAACAGAGAGAAACTGAATTGCATTGCAACGAAAATGACAGGTCTACGCGCAGTTCTATGGCGCGCTGGTGAGTGGCCTTGTGCTGGCATGGCTTCCCAGTTCTGATTCCGCGGGATCGAAGTAGCAGGACTTCGGAGCGACCAGAGTGATGCCGGAACCCGGGGCTCCTCAAGCTGTAGACTGTAGTGCTTCATGGATTCCAGCTGACACAATGTTCATCCATGTTCCATCTCGTTCCAGTGTACTCATGGAGAAGCTTCTTCGTTCCTTTTTGTCACATGTCTTACACATGCGTGTCCCCCATGTCTTACGTGCCCGGGTGATGTGTTTCGCGTCTTCGATCACGTTCGCCTTTGTCATGGCCTGTGGCCGATGGTTTTGGCTCTGAAAACTGACGCCCATTTTACAGCATCGCAACGGTTTTGGCACGGTGCCCACAGTGTTTTACTTGTTCACTTTCTGAAGCGGTGCTTGACTGACACCCAACAGTGTTTGATTTACGTACTGTAGGTGTCCACCAGGGCCGGGCCAGGGCTCCCATTCCTCCCTCAATTTTTACTCACATTGCCACATGTTCCAAACACAGGCTCCATATGTTTGCCCTTCTTTTCGGAGCCTCGTGGGCACCAGGCCTTTACACCCGCACCCAACCCCGCCTTGACTGTATAAACCTGAGACTCACCGATCGCCACGCGAAGAGCGGCGCCGCGTGCCGCGTGGACGAAAGCGCGGCAGATCTTCATTGCGTCGGACTATTTGGACTTCGTGGCGTTGCTGATGCAGGCCTAAGACATACACGCTGTGCGGAGGGCGAACAAGGCGAAAGGGACACCGCCAAGGAAAACCGGCCCCCCAAAGGACGTGCACAAGGGCGAAAGCAGGACGTGCAGAAGGCATGGAGGGATGAAAGATGAATAGTTTGGGGGGCGAAGGATTTTCTGGTGACTGTTGGTCAACCAGTGGTTTAGCTGAGTTTAGATTCTTGGTTAATGTATGTTAATGTATGTTAATAACATGCTATCGCCACCACTACTCGTAGGTCGTTCAGAACAGAGAATTCTCCCGATTCGTTCAGAACTGGGCCTGTGGGGATGGTAGGGAATGGTGGTGAATGGAGGCTTACTGGCTGCCTCAGATCGTTTATGACGTCCGGCACCCGGTTTTGTCTTCGGGTTCGGGCTGAGGTCGAGGTGTAGGAGGTGTAGTTTGGATGTTTCTTGGTCAGATGTGATTGCTGTGTTTTTCGCATGAAAGGTAGTGTTCGAGTTAAGTGTTAAACCGCATGTTGCCCTGGAATCAGATTATTTGGAGATAGTAGGGTGTCTTTTTTCACATTCATTGCAACTGATGAGTTGGTTCTTCTTGTGTTGCGATGACTTCCTTCTTTCGGTCGAGCGAGCAAGCTCGGATCACGGGAGGATCGGACATGGAGGGGCTCAACCTCTGTAGGTTCAACCTCTCTTTTCATCTCTAGGATGCCGTGCGTGTGGTTTTTGCCCATTTCTAGAGTCCCAAGTGGGTGCAATGCAAATATGTCCCAGTTCGACTGTTTGGGGCTTTGTTGGGGTTGTGGAGTCATTCTTGCAGTCCGATTCTATGTCACCATTGATTGGGGCTACCACAGCTCCCCAAATCTGGAGCCAGGCCCCAAGGGCCAAAAAGAACTTCAAGCGAAGCAGGGTGACACTGTGAAATGCTGTGAACAGAAACCGAAGAGCATGGGGATATGCACATGTGTGAAACGTCGTTTTGAAAAGTTGTACTTCATCACCTGATATATGTGTGTGTGTGTGTCCGGAGATGAAGAGATCTGTGACGAGATGGTTTCAGGACTACTACTACTACTACTACTACTACTACTACTACTACTACTACTACTACTACTACCACCACCACCACCACCACCACCACTACCTACGGTACGCCTTGTTGAATTATATAAATGTGACAATGAGCAGTTTGAATCGGAGAGGCCCCACGAGACCCCTAAACCTTTTGCTTTCGGTCAACTTACCCGGAACTGGTGTGCGTGCTCCGTGTTTCTCCCAAGGTCAGACACGGCTCCAAGAATTCTTTCACGCCACTCGGACGATGGGGAGACGGTCAACCAGTACTCTGGTCGGAGAGGGCGGGAGAATACAAGTTTCGATGTTTCCGTGTTGAAAAGAACCTGAAAAGCCAGGGTTGCTTTCGTTTGATGCCAGCCATCAGGGCTGCTCTGTTGCGCAAGGCTTAGCGAGGTTGCTCGATGGCCGACTTCGCTCCTTCGCCGCGAACGAAGTCCGATGGTCCAGATACGTGCCGAGCCTCCGGAGTCCCGCACCACATTAAGCACTGCGCTCGGATCCGGTGTTGTTGCCCTACTTCCCCTTTGTTGCGCCACGCTGTGAGGCACTTCTTCGTGTTCAGCATCGCTGCCCGGGGGCTTGGAAGATACGGCCATCCATCGAATTCGCCGTGAACCACTCTGACAACTGTCTCGTGGGCGTCACAGCTTCATCGGTTCTCCACGGCCACTGTATCCCGCATGGCTCCTGCCTAAAGCGCCCCTGCCGTTTTTTTGGGCCAAGAACCCATCCTTGATTACTCAATGAATGCGTACAGAAACCACATAGCTCTGAGACCGGTGTGGCAAGAGCAAAGGAAACAAGGACATATGGCTGTGACATATGGGGTCTATTTATTTGAACGTTGGTGAACGGATATTTGTGTATTGATCAGCTTTAGTGGAGGCCGGATCATTGCGGAGGATTCTCAGATATAAGCGACCCGGGCTGAGTTCGAATGCGAACAAATCCACATGTCAAATGCATATGCCCTTGGCACCTTGTCATTGATCTATACTGCCATATATAACTCTCCTCATCGCTACCAGATAAGATAGATAAGGCCAGCATGAGATTTCTCATAAAGTAGCATGTATACAAGGATAAATGTAGCCCAGATGACCTTCTTGCAGTCCTCTCATGCCATCAGCACAGCGGTTGAGGCCACTCGGAGCTTGCAGTTCCTTTACTTGTTTGGCTGCCCCGCAGGCCGCGCGCAGGTAGGGCAGGACGAAGGTATGGTAGTCAGCTTTAAGATTCGAAGGTAAGGTAGTCAGATAAGAATTACACTGTCACATGTTTCTTTGATGGATGGATGCTAGCCCAAAGTGAGGAGATATTTTGTTCTATGTATCCATATTTGGAGGAGACTGCCAGAGGCCAGAGGTATTAGGGTATGCCTTGTTAAGCACTTTTCTTAAGGCTCTCCCCAGAGGCCTGCTGTGTTCACATACAAAAGAGAATGCAAGAGACAAGTGAGTGGGTAACTCCAAGAAAACTGCAGCAGAGTAGCTTGCGATGCAACAGCCACTTGGGCCCAACATGTGCTTGCAAGAAGAATGACAACACATGACAACACCATGGCTGAACTTCACAAGCTGCCAATCCTCTTGGGGTGAAAGAGTTTCGTGGCACCCACGGCACTACGATCCTCAACGACTCCAGGCATCTTTGATGGGGAGATCTACCCTCACCTGCCAGGTGCTCCATCGCCGGGGGGCTCGCCGGTGTTGCATGTGGTGACTAGTGATGCCGGTGGTGACGGGGTCCCCTCCCTACGACAGCAGTCTCGGGTATGTTACTGGGTTTCATGGGTTTTTCATTGCTAGTCCCTTTCCATCATGCCCCATCCTAAAACGAGCACAGCCTGTGGAGGGGGCAATCGGAAGCACCTCCTTCTGAGATGCGTTTGCCCCCTGGCTTATGAACTCTTTCACACCAAGGATGTTCTTCCTTCGCCTCCGAACCAAAGAATCAAGTACTGTAATGCCCAGGTCGTGGGGCGTTTCATCGCACCCAAGTTAGGATCCGAAACTGCAGCACAACCAACCTCAGAGAAATCAACATTAGTATGAAAAGTAGCAGAGCAGTGGAGCCCCTGGTTTTCAGAAAGCAAGCCGTCCCAGGCAACCCCCACTCTCAGGCACCTATCCATGTTGCAAGCCAGGCAGGCAACCTTCTTCCAGCAGTTTTCATTGCTCAGTCAGTTCAAAGATGTTCGTTGGTAAGCCCGTGAAAAACGGCTTAGAAGGGGGCTTCCACTCGTCCCGAGCCCGTCGCTGCATCCACGAGAGCCCCGCCCCCCGTGCATCCATCGTCGCTCCGGACTCGCTGACCCAGTCGCCGACCAACATCTGATGACCACACGAACCCTGACGGAACGCCGAAGGTCAATCCAGGTTTGGAGAGATCGCTATGAGATGTATCCCAACAATTACAGAATTGGCTAGATGCATCCTTTCTCTCCAGGGCTCAAGGGACCCTGTCGAAGGCTGTCCCCACCAACACCAAACGACCTCAAAAGACTGACTATTTCGGTTCGGTTCGATTTTTCTACAGCCATGTCCCACCTCCAACGTCGTCAGATCTCCCAAGGCTTGAGCTGTGCTTGGCGGCTGTGGTGATTCAGGTGGCCCAGGCGCGTTCGTTCGGTGCTTCGTCCGATAACTCCCAAGGCCGAGCTGGTTGGCTCAGCTCAGCCAGGCACCCGCATGTGGGCGGTTTCTGTGACACTCTGCCCAATTCGATCTCCTTGGATGTTTGGACCAGATGGTGGAAGGATCCACATCCAAACATGACAAAAAACACCATGACATAGTAGGGAGATCTATCGACATCCAATGTGTCCCAGAGTTTTGGTCCATCAGAGATCCATTTCCTTCAATGGACCCACCGCGGTTTGAGAGTCGGTAGGTCACGGCGGGCACCACTGCGGCACGGGTCAAGTCAGTCACTTTCCGTGGGAAAGGGGAAGGCGATCCTGCGCTAGGTAGAGGTGGATCAGGGTTGGCTGGAAGTGGCAGATGAACGCCCCACTCAAACGGATTCTTGGCAGAAGCATTTTGATGTCGTTGGGCTGCCTTATCCTATCATATCCATCCATATCAATATCCTACCCAGTCAGTGAATAGCCTTTAGCCTTTTGGGGGGCACTGAGGACTCCCCGTTAAAAAAACAATAGATTCGATGGAAACTTCACCTAGATTTTCCATGAAAATCGAACCGGCTTCTCCGTCACGACGACACCCTACCTCGGACGGAGGTCTCAGTCATGATCTCCCAGAGGCACCTGGGGCCCAGGTGCGCAGTGGATGGTGTGGAGTTTCCGGTGCGGAAGGAGGAAGAAAGACAAGTGAAAAGGGAGGGGTTCTTGATCATGTCATGAGACCCATGTTTCATCATGTTTCTGGATGTTTCCAGAATTTCCGGATGTTTATTTTGGTTTTGGGTGATTCTTCTTTTCAAAGAGAATTGGTGCACATGTCACAACCATCCCAATGGCACTGCGAAAAGGCGTTCCCTGAGCGCAAGGGTTCGCCCTGGCCAGCTTGGAGGTGGTCAGGAATCGGGAAGATATATAGAAGACCTAACTGATGGACTGGTCTTGCATGTGCTTATGGATCCCAAGAAACTCATAGACTGATGCTGCAAACCCACGATCGGATCTGCCAGCAGTTTCAACCGAACACCAACCATTATAGGGGTCCCGAAGCTTTCAAAGGGGTTGGGGGAAAGAACAGCTTCAACAGTTCCGTAGGAGGTTGATCTTGGTGCCGAGCCCTTTGAAGGTTATGAAATGAAATGCAAAGGATTCAGAGAATTATATAAGATGATAATTGCTTTCAGGGTTGTTGATTTCAATGTCTTTCTCAGCAATCAGCAAACCTACTGGCAACAAGAGGTGTGCTTAGAGTCCTTACAAAAAATCCAAATGCAACGAGACCAAGAGGACGAGAAGTACGGTCAGAGTGTGCATTCGACGGGACGTTGGTTGATAGGAGTTGCAGGCATTTCGCAGTGAGTATCATATCCAATTATAGTATAGATTGAGGTGGACTTCCTTCGTCTACGTGTCTACGTGCCTACGTGCTCAGAAACTTTGAGGGTTGTGTTCGAGTGTCGTCCCATGATGCAGTTTTCCCACGCCTGATTCTTATGTGGCAGCAATAGGACCTATAATACATAATAGGGACTAAGCTTTGTTTCTGTAGGAATTCTCGAACTGTGGCATGATGTGAACAGCCCGTTTCTGGCCCCTCTTCAATGGCGGCATTTTGATGAACCCTACGTCAGGGAGAGGTGAGGGGCAAGCACACTGAGAAAAGCTACCCCTGGGCCATGCTCGTGCTAGTAACGAGAAGCATTACTACTAGGAATAAGAAGCTACTAGTATCCTATGTGTAGTCGGAGATCTTGAAATACTCGTGCTCTGGAGGTGCTCTAGCTGTTTTTGCCAGTGTTGAGAATTGCTTCCCACCTCGGTGTACGAAAAAGAAACCCACAGAGCGCTTTCGCAGGTGGTTCGTCCCTTGGCTATGCCTTCCACATGTCTACAACTACCGGAGACACTCCCAGGCTGGGGTCTTTTCGTGTGAAAACTCACCACGAAGCGTTGGACCGGGGTTTTCCCGTGGTGGGATGGCAGAGGTCACGGCGCCCCCACCATGCCGCGGTCATGTGGTTGATGTCGTTTTCTGTCAGCACCAGATCAGATCAGGTTGTGACTCCTGAGACCTCTCAGGTCTTCCAGTGACGACACATAAGGACGCGAGGAACGTCAAAAATCCGAGCTAAATGATGTTTCAACTGAGAGATGTTGGCAGAGATGGTGGGCCCCAACGAATCTGTCAAAGAGAGGCGACGAGGGGCCTTCAGTGATTGGGGATCCCTGATTTTTCAGAATTACATAGAATTACGCTCTGGTTCACTAACCGGAAGTGGATGGCCTGGTCCATTGGAAGACGAAAAACTTGCCTGTGCAAACAGGGGGTTGTCCACTTCCATTTTAGTTGTCAGAGTGTTAATTGATAGGAGCTTGAGCCTGGAGAATTAAAGTGCCCATGAAATGAAGATGATTGGGGTGCGAGCCTGGTGGATGTTGGCATCATGTGCTGCATGTGGCACCAAAAAGACCTGCTCGGGCGTCGGATGACGAAGACGAGTGATTTCTTGCATACAACAGGAACACATACACTCTGACACCCTGACACACTAGTATGGAAGTGGGCAACCCATGTTTCAAGAGCAAAGGTGTTTTCCAAGGAGCCATTGTCCACTTCTATCTTAGTGAGTCAGAGTCTGGGTGAGACTCAGACCTTAGATGCTCAGGGGTCGTGATTGCTGCTTCACTTACTTTGGTCTCAGCCAAAATTATTAGTGCACTCAAGCTTGGTTTGATGCAGAGTCTTCCATGCAAGCCTTCGGAATGTCTGCAGATTCTGCACTGCCTTTTTGCACCTTTGGATCTGCAACTATCGAAGTTGCTGTCAATCTCCAGCACATGGTGCCTATTCCAGGCCATTTCGATGCCAAGGTATGCCAAGGTACCATTACACCGTACCGTGCATTCAGTGCCGAGGACCCTAGGCCACCCGAAGCTCGCCACCCTCCCTCAGTCCAAGAAGGCCCTTCAGAGCTTCTGCATAGCTTGAGACGATGGCCACAGTGCTTCACCATTTGGCCAAGAGAGGAGACCCCCCTCAATGGTGTCCCAAGGTACTGGATGCATTGATTGCTATGCATGTCTTGAACTGCAAGAGGTGGCCTCGCTTGTGAATGTGGAGACGGAACCTTAAAATCGGCACAGAGACACAAATCCACAATGCCCAGCTTGCGTAAGCTTGTGAAGCCCACGGTGTGGGAAAAGGTTATATCAAGCATAGTGAGATTGGCAGGAAGCACGTGCTTCCTTGCAGCTACCAGGTCTCCTGTCAGCAACGAGCCGGACTTGACCAACGAGCCGCTGCAAGCACATCTTTTTGTCCAAACCGTGTCTCTGATCGATGGATCTGTCGACCTGCTCCTGCATTTGATCTGGAGCCTAAGCAGGAGAAGGTTCCATACGTCTCACTCTGTCGGTCTCCGAGCCGATCGGCAGCTTGGACGGGTCGCAGACTCGGCACTTGCGGGTCGCTCAATCACCCCGGCGTCTGTTCGGGTCATAATCGATCTGTTATCTCCTCAAACGATCTTTTGTTGTAGCTAAAAAAACATGCATTATATATATTATATATATGTATATATTAATATATATATATTTTTGTATATATTCCGTACTTTGTCTTCCTGACATACACGACCCGCATTTGGACTCTCACGCGGGTTAGCGTTGAAAAGTAGAATTAACAAACCCAGCGATGCGGTGTTCTATCTCACCAGATTCCATTCGGCTAAGCCCGGTCAAAACCCAGATCCCCAAACCAGGGTAGGTTGACCTCCCAGGCTATTTTGTCCATTTTCCGTGGTCAACCAGGGGTTCCCTGGTTTTGACCCACAGTCATATTTGAACCAATGGTTCTTTTGACCAGACGTTGTTCAGAACGCCACACATGCGTGGCTTTGGCAGTGGAACCTTCCGCAGTTCTCCATCTCGCATCTTCTCGTCCGAACGCTGCAGGGGTCTTTGCAGTCAGAGTGTGTGATTTGCATGTTGGAGATTGGTCCAGAGGCGCGCTGATTGGGGACACCATGGAACACCACAAGAGGTGATGAAACATGGGAGGCTAAACCTGGGGAATCAGTGGAGACAAGCCGATACAAAGGGCACTGGCAGACCCTGGAAGCTAAGAGAGTGTACAAATATACATATGATTGATTAATTCTAGATTGCAACTAGTTTGGTATTTTAGGGCTCAACACAACCTTTCTTGGATCAGCAGACCGCTAGCAACAGAAATTTGCATGGAACTATTGTTTCTTGGGGCCATTCCTTGCAGGTTGCCCTCATCTATGGGATATGGACACGCATGTTGTCATGGTGGCCGGGAGAAACACGATGAAAGGCCAGCAAAAAGATGTGCCTCAACTATATCGTCCCACCTGTTCATCTCATCCTGATTCATCTCAACCTTACACCCACATCAAAGCTTGGGCTTCGAATTCACGTCCAACCAGAAGCTGTGGAAGAGAATGAACTTCAGTAGGTCGAATGATCTGGAAATCTCAGGCTTTGGTGGCCAGGAGTTCGAAAAGAAGCCTAACCAAGTTGACCGTGAATCCTTGGTGCTCGACCTACCTGGTTCATTGGACCAGTGGTCAACCGGTCAACCGGTCGGTCATGCAGACGGTGGTTTGCCATCGGCCTAGGATGGCGTGATCGCCACGACTCCCTGTGAGCACCGCTTTCATGAAGCCTGCTTAGAGAGGCGTAGGGTGGGGCGAAGGGCGAAGGGTGGAGCGATACATCATGTATATTCATGTATGTCGTACATTTTGATCATCCTGAAGACCCAAAAAGATTCAAAAATCACATGTAAAGAAAGTTAAAGAAGTAATTCGGTCTTGTTGCAGCATTAAACCGAGGGAAAGGATGCCAAGGATGATGTTCATCACAACTCAATAAGTGTTCACCACATGGAGTAGAGGGAGGTGTCGTCAGTGTCGTGTTCAAGCTGGAACATGCGACCACAACGTTGAAATCGCGACGGCTACGGACCGCAAGCAATGGCAGCAGCCCCAAAGCGAGCGTCGAAACGGGTGGAAGATGGTTTGCACCGCCGAAAAGTCTTTTCGGAGGTATATAGAGCCATTTTTCTTCACTGACCGATCTGATGCAATCGAAACCGAGGGAATGCGGCCTGCCCCGTACTTGCTTTGTGGTCGAAAGCCCTCCAGGTCCCACTCTTTATTTTTTTTGGAGTTCGCTCACGAATTATGTTTATCATCAATCTATAGTTGACTGCTGGTTAATGTATGATATGTACGTGTCTTTTTCGTGTGCTCTCAGCATGAAAAAGGATAACTTTTTGCACCGTGAGCCAGTTTTCATCTCTCCACCAGCAGCTTCGCCGTGTTTGGATGGGCGTGGGTTGGATGCCAGGTGGATGGACGTGAAGATGGAATGTCCCACGTGTCGTAGAGCTCTGCCTCCAATGTGAGGCAGCCTGCGAAGGAAAACGCTGGCGCTTTGGGAGCCGAAACCTGGGAGCGGCGAGGTTCAAAACATCCCAACAAAACACTCCAGCATCGCAAGAGGAAGTGTCACGTAGACGCGACTTGAGGCCTTTTATAAGTGCGGTTGACTATGGAGGCAGTTGAAGTTTGGCCTTGAGGCGCCTTGAGGCCTGTGAGTTTGTTCTTTTTTGTCTTACTAATGCACACTGGGAAAGATCGATGAGGCACAGGCAGCCAGGTCGCAGCTTTGCTTTGAGAACAGTGAGAAAGCCACGGTCCATGTTCAGACATGTCCTAGCCCTAGCACATGACCCTTTGAGCCCTTTTGGTGCAAACTAAGGCATGAGATGGCATGAGTATAAAGGGGGAGATAGTCTAGCTGTGTCTAGCTCATGTGGTCATCTCCATGCATTTTTGCATGCTTGCTGACCCAAGTTGTTCCGCTTTTGTGATGTACTGACTACAATGTGTTTTGCCGGCAGCTCCTGTGTCTGTGTGTGTGTGTTTCAGCGATAAGTTTGCCCCTGTTATTGTGAACAAAAACTCTTCTGTTCCATGTGCGTGTTCTTTTCCGCCGGAACAGCTGCATGGACAGGCCCTGGTCCACGGATCGGTAAAAAGGGGTCACGAGACACAGTGAACCGAACCTGCTTTGTGGTAAAGTCATCTTCGCACCATACTGCCAAACTAATTCAACTGAGAAGTGTGAACTCGGGCTTCACAGGTGCGGATTTTCAGCAGAAGCGCTACAGTAGTACCACCACTTGTTGGCATGCTTGGTTTTGCTTAGGATGTTTATTCTCTCTATGGCTGAATCCCTCCTTGGGAAGATCTTTTCCCTGTTCCTTAAGCAAAGAAAACAGCTGCGTGGAATCGAGTCTCATGAGTCGCTCATTTCAGCCACGGCTCGAAACTGATCGTGCAAATTGGCTCAGCACCTGGTACTCAGAATCCAACATGTCGAGGTTCATGTCAAAACCACCAAATCATATCAAGGACAGCAGGCAGCCTGCATAATTGCAACATGCATGTGTGGAACCCATGTTGCTACTTAAGAGCGGAGGTCGCTAGGGTGATCCTATGACACATGTGTTGAGAGCGGCCCGACTACACGAGACAAGGACTACCAAAGACAAGCCAGTCACACAGCGCATTTAACATGTTGTTTAAGAAGAACCTGATTCATGATTCATGTTGAAATAATCCAGCAATGAACGGTCGACCCTTCCTGACCTGCTGGCAAGGAGTATCAACAAGTCCAGGTTCTCTAGATTGTCCCATGACCCTGACCTCCACGGGTACTCCAACACAACACTTGCCGTTTCAGCCTTCTTGGCAGTCCCATGGTGCTCAGGAGGCACACAGCGTTGATCAATGTTATCCGCAAACTACACAAAGTCTTGAAAAAAAATACAAAACCTACTTTGAAACTACTCCAATTGGGATTTCTGCAGTTCATGGCATGCAGCATTGTCGAACATCGGAATGTTTTCCATGTTTCAGCCTCCGTGCCCAGCCCAGCTCAGTCCATATCATTTCGGAAATCTGCGTTTGTATGGATTAGTTCAGCCATCAGCACAACACCAGCTAGTAGCCGATGCCCTTCAAAGCCAACCCGTCAAACCAGGAAACAGGGAAACGGGATGGTTGCCAAGTCATCTTTCAATTGAAGAAGTTTCACCAGCAAACTTAGAAACATGCCTTCACATCGTTCACCCTCCGTTGGCCAAAATTCAAAAATCACCTGGAAAACTAAAAAACAAAGGCGACACATGCCAATCCGACCCCGCACATTCATTTGTCCACGATTGCGAGAGAGAAAGTACGTGCAGAACACTGGCCGTGCTGCAGTAGTGCATTTTTTACCAACGAACCTATTGGCGCGGGAGCCTCAAACAGAACCTGCAGACCAATCAAGCACCGCCGCGTTTAGTCCACCCAGTTTTATACGTGCCCACGCAGCCCATGCCTTCTGTTGCAGACCTGTTCAACATCGGCACCAATTCACGCTTCTAGGCTTTACCGCATGGCATCATCACTAAAGTCGATCGGCAGCCACGTTGGACAAAGCCGTGTTTGCAAGTGTCAGCAGCAGCAAGATCTAGCTTGCAAGCGCCTGGAAGTGAGCTGGGAGCGTCTCATCCACCGGAATTGAGCCAAATAGTTGGAAGACTGGGATTTAGGGTTTAGGGTTCCAAGATGTTCCCATCTCCCCACGTGTTGTAGAATGACCCCAGATAGAAAAATCAATCTTTTTGTCAAGAGCGTTCATCTACTGGAACACTTTAGGACATCTCTTTGGGGACCGGATCTGAACATGGCCTGCCGTTTGCCTGCTACTGCGCAGATGGCAGGCCCAGTCGGGCAGACCGAAGCTGGGCAGCCAAGACCGGCCAGACATGGTCGGAATTGGCCAGGTCGCGTTTAAACACGACTATATATACAGTAATTGCCATGTCTCTGTCAAGGAAAACGGTTAAAGCAAGGGCAAGCCGCTTGCAAGTTTAATCAGTGCAGTTTTGGGATCATTTGTGCCTGACTTCATCAGGACATGGTCAGCCATGGAGCGAGGTGTTTTATGGCTGGGGAATTTCATGGCTGGTGTCCCTCGTATTCGAAGAAATGCAAGAAATCAGCTCACTGTAGTCTACTGTAATCAACATCCAGCATCCAGCGTTCTTCCTCATGCAAGTAATCGCCAAGGTGTCGCAGGTCTGATACCTGTCAAGCTCTCAGAATTCCTGATGATACCATGAGCCGTGCGCGGAATGCTACCCTTGTGCTTGGAAAACGATTAACAAACGAGTTGTTGGGGTTCTGAGTTGAAGGTTACAACTTACAGCCAATTGGTTCTCATCACAAGATCTACCGGCTGGCTGCAAACAAGGGAAGAAGACGCCCACGTCATTTGAGACACAAACGGCAGATGCCCGGAATGTGCGATGTTCTTTTTTGCTGTTGTTTGTGATTTCTGAAATGGATGGTTGATCCTTGAATTCGTCAGGTCTTGTGTCATATATTGTTTCATGTTGGAACACAACCTTGTTCTCTATTTCATGGGAATTTCGGAATTTCGGCATGCCAAAGCTGCAGAGTCTCCCTGCACCTCCCGAGTCTCCGGAAGAACGTTGAGGCGCAGGTCTCGGAGTCGTGGACGCCTCTGCGGCGGCGCTTGCAGAAACCGGTGCAGAAAGGCACTGAGTGAGACCGGGTGATCTCACCAGTGGATTTGAATCAGGAGATCCTTGGTTCAATTGGCTTACTAAGGAAGGTGATGAAAAACTCATGGGTAGACTGGTCCATGTTCAAAGGGTCGAACTGGAGGTCTCCCTATTTCAATACACACCCATATGGCTATCGTCGTTCTGACCGCATGCGGAACGCCCTGACCAGTCCACCAGACTGGCCACGATGTCCGGTTCGAAAGACCCAAGTGACACCGGTTCGAGAGGTCAACCAGTCGGTTTGGTGACCCACAGACAATGTGTCCATAATGATTCCATGAGTTGCTGCAGGCCACTAATAGCGTCCTCGTCACAAGTAGTAAGTTAGGCCAGGAGCCCCGATCGTAGCGTCCTGCTGATCGGAGAGGTCCGAATGAACGACGCCAGGCCAATGGCCAGGGCTTTCGGCGTGCGTCTTCGTCTCTCAGCGCCTGCGCTTGCTGGAGGAAGTGGGTTACGCCCGGAATCCGAGCCGCGGCTCGATCCGCTGTTTTTGGAGCCAAGTGCAGAGCTTGAAAGCCAGATCTAAGTGGAACGAGAGTGACACGGTAACAGGGTAACCTTTTCCCAGCCCTACATGTCCCTACTAGAAGAGTGGAAAAGGAGAACGTCATCCGATCACAGCCTAGCCCTGAGGCCGACGTCGAGGCGAAGATCCCCATGACGCGGAAGACCTTGATGAGGGTCCGAGACGGTCAGACCGAATCGGATTTGTTCGGACGTGAAAATATTGTATGAAATCTCAGTGACTATATATATATATATGCGACTATACATCTCAGCGCTCAAATATTTCATATTCCATGCAATTCCGTTGTGAAACAAGCTACAGTAATGTGAGCACTCGATTATTCCATATTCCATGCAACTCCGTTGTGCATTCAAACATTCCATTGGGAGGAGCATTCCTTGGGAGGGGCGCTCCTCGCTTCGCTCCAGATCACCCGTCCACTCCGTCCGCAGTGGCTTCCGATCGCGACTCCCAGATCTACTCCATGACGAAGTGCGTGGTGGCCGCCGCAGTGATGCAACTCCTCGAGGCGAGGTGTGTTGGATGCCCCACACCGGACCAGACGGGGGGGTGACCGGGGGGGTTGGGAGGTGTGAAAAAGGATGGAAAGCAGTGATGAATTTGACCAGTGAAGTGAAGATTGTGAAAGGAATCTTTGTGACAAGCGGAATGTCCTCAAAGGGTTGATTCATGGATTTGGTGTGATATGGTATTTCCCCTCTCTTCGAACAGGCACCATACTATCCAGACTCCCCATGGTCCCAAAAGACTTCCGCGTCCCCTTTTTCAGAAGAAAGCACCCAGGCAGGGCAGCTGAAGCTGGACGATGAGCTAGCAGAACACCTGCCGAGCTTCCGGAACGTCAAGGCCGCTGTTGCAACGATCTCCGTCAGAAAACGAACGGGGATGTAGAACAATGTTGTGAGGGGAGTTCATCAATGGTAATATGGTTTGATGTAAGTGCCCTGGCTTAGATTGATGAACGAATATCTCTGAGATGGATTGATGAAATTGAGAGATCAATGCAAATTCTCAACTGCTGAAGTATGGACTAGAATGACTAGAAGCAGTTGGAAAGTGTTTGCTGTGGCAGGATTGCAGGAAACATGTAAACATCAAGTCTTTCTAAAAGAGCAGAAGGTTTGTAACTTGGGGGATTTCACCATCTATATATATATATATATATTTCAGGTCATCTTTTTCCTCTTGCTCAGGCCAAAGACAGCGCGTCCGTGACTGGTGTAGTTCCGGTCAACAAACACAAAGAACGTGGGTCTCTCTTGGTGCCTGAGCTCTCAGGTGGTGGCTGAGCGAGATGACGGCATGTGGCTTCGTCGCGAGGGGTCGCGAGTGAAGGACGCCGAAACGATGCGCCGCTTGAAAGCCCCGCGATCGAAGGTATTTCAGAGTGAAATGAGTACTGGTATGGTCTAAGGTATTTTTCTGGTTCTTTTAACAATGTTATCCAGTTATAAACAAAGAAATTCGAAAAAATACTGTTATACAAAGAACTGGGACAACAGAACTGTGAGATGCTTCAGCAACGACAAGGAAGAGCTCTTGAGAAGGTTTGTGTGTAGCTGCGGTCCATACTTTGAAGAAATGAACCTCGCAGTAATCATTTGAGTGATGTTCTTGTCGGTCACAACCAGATGAGTTACTAACAGCGGGTTGTTTTCGCATGCGGCGCATTTGAAGGTGTGCCAACTGGCACCTTCTGTGAAGTCACAACCTTCGTGTCTTTGTACCCAAACTGGAAAACTGCGAGTGACCCAATCAATCTTCCGTTTTGTCTCACAAACATGAAAACCGCAGGTGGAAAGGTCTGACTTCAGCTGGGCATAGGTGAAATGAGATTTGTGATTGTTACATGTGCCACCAAAAGCTGGGAGTTGTTTTGACTCTACCGCCGGACTGAGTTGGTGAAAATGTGGCTCTCCAGCTCTCGGATGCTCTCGGTCTTGAGGCGGACTGAATGTCCGACTCATTGTCCTACACTTTCGAATGCCTACAAGGTATAGACTAGGGATGAGGGGTCTAGACATGTATAGACTATCGCCTATCGCTATGGTCTTTTTGGTGTAAAAACGCCAGTTGCACCTTCACGCCCTTTCACTTCCAGCTCGTTCCGCTCGAAACCGAGGCCAGATTTCGACCGGCGACTTGGGCTGATGGGGTCGGCTGAGGGTCGACCGACCGATGGTTTGGGTTATGTTTGAGAATGGAGGGATCCTTCAATCCTTCGTTTTTCTATCAATTCTTTTTGGAGCTGCCTCCCTTCTTAGAAGAAGACACACCCGTTGGTTTTATAGAGTTCTCTCACGTGGTTTCTGAGTCAAGAGCTTGTATGTTCGAGAAAACCACCGAACTGAGACGGACGACCCCTTCGGAAAAAGTCTGCAGGTCTCGCTTGTTGACCTGGCCGACGGAGATCCGTCCCGTCGATCCGGTTTCGGTCTCGGTGACTGAGTGGTGGAACATGAGTCCCCTAGGTGTCAACTCCTGTTACTACTAGCGTGGCACTTGTTTCTAGTAGCTATTTGTTACTACTAGTAAGGCACCTGTTACTACTAGCGTGGC
>CAXAMN010009002.1:939798-981532 GCA_963970005.1 Durusdinium trenchii | reverse complement strand
TAGCTATTTGTTACTACTAGTAAGGCACCTGTTACTACTAGCGTGGCACTTGTTTCTAATAGCTATTTGTTACTACTAGTAAGGCACCTGTTACTACTAGCGTGGCACTTGTTTCTAATAGCGTTTGGATACCTCATGTCATGTCTACTGTGGGGTCCTTTCTTGTGACTGACTCTGATTGAACCAGCGGAATAGAGATTGATTGACTGGCTTCGACGACATGAAATCCGCCTATGCCTTAGAATGGCATATTTTTGGATATTTTTGGATGAACTAAGAGTGGAAATTTTTAGAAACTAGAATGACCCTTAGAATGGCACATTTCTAGAGGCACTCGTTTCTAGGTGGCTAGACCTTTATAGGTTGCTATTTGGGATTTTACGTGTCCCCCGACAAACTGGTCGAAAGGGCATGGACACTGGTCGATGTGAAGCCCGAACTTTCCATACAGTGCAAATGTATGGTCTTGACACTTGAGGCAACGGTAAGGCAGCACCAGAGAGTCAAATTGCTTGGAGTTGAACCCGAACCTCAAGGCTCCAAGCTTTGGCAGGAGCGGGATCTTTCCCAAGGCAGTTGGTTGGCTCTTGACACCCGTCGCCCAGGCTCCTGCCAAGTCGTCGGCCGATCCTGATCCGCCACCTGTCGCTGGTCTTGAAGGGGAACGCGGACCCTCCAAGACCCTCCTGCACAGGACTCCCGATTTGTTTATTGGTTTTTTAAAAGAAACATGTGTTGTTTTCTTTAAAAAAAAGGAAAGGGTTCGATGTTAGATTGCATTGAATAGAAAGAGACTCTTGCAACAAAAAACAAGATTAGCGTACAACAGGTGTTGTTGGTATCTTGGGTAAGGTAGAATTCGACAGCCACGCACAGAATGGAATGTGTTGTGTCAGCAAAGTTCAAATGTGCAAGAAAAGAAGTCAGCAAGTTGGCGACTCCGTACCCACTATGTATAAAGGCGATGTATGCGTTGCACAGACCATGGTTGCCAAGATGAATTCACATGAGTTCATCCTGTCTTTTGTTGGGCTTTGAAGACTTGGCAGGATAAACTAGGGCTCCTGTGCCAAGCTGATAGAACTGGAAAGCTGGTAGACTCAGGCTAGGAAGTTGGCAGTCTCTGACCCAAGCTCACAGGCTCACGCACACCTCGGGCATTTCGTGTGGATTGGCCCCCACACTTGATGGCCCGCGCCAGAGGAGCAAACAACGGGCTTGGCGGTGACATGGAACTTGTGGTCATGTTAAACCAAATGAAAAGCTAATCAAGATGGACCAAGTTCAGAAAGAAGATGGAGTCAAAGCCCTTCAAAGACACTGGCCCAGGAGCTAGATGACAAGACCAACGGCCTTCACGAACAATCGATTGACCCATAGATGGCACGACATGAGAACGAACCAATTGAGGTCCCGTCTTTCAAGACTGAGGGTCCAGCGTCCTGGAGGACGTGCGGCATCGGACGTGCAGCATCCTGGGGTCGGTGGGTGTGTCCAATGTGGTTTTTCTTTGCATGCAGGACAGCTCGAGAGCGTGCATGGGTACCAGACTCAGCGTGCGAGGCATGTAGGTTTATATGCTGAAGGGCTGTTCCGTCATTGAATGGTTTTGAAATCGTTAACTGACAGTCTAAGCGAGACCTTCCTGTACAGGTTGGTAACGGTCTTTACTTGCAAGGCCCCCTCATGATCCCTCACCAGCGACCGCGACCAGCAAGCAACAGCGTTGTAAGCTCGTTCATTCATAGGGGGTGCTACTAAACCACTCTAGAAACGAGAAAATATACAAGATCCTAAGCTCATTCGAAACGAGTGCAAAACGATTGGTGGGTCGAAGCTGCCGTGGCTTTTTGCGGCTTTGCCCTGACCGAGGCAGGGATCTACATGCCCCTGGTGAGACGTGGGGGGCTCTCATTTCAAAGAACTGGCGTCTGTGTTTAAAATAAATTTTAGAGTTTTAAAGTGATTTGTGCATGCTGTTGAATGTTTTAGTGTCTTGTCTTCATTTAAAAAAAAAAAGCATGTATCCATGCAACCTTTTGAAACCTTTGTTGGATTGGGAATGGGATGATCCTATGAAGCAGGTCTTCTGTAGATGTTAGGATTAATGTGCCCAGGACGGACCAGCAAAATCCCGCAAACCTGGTCAAAGTACACACCATGTTCGTTCGCAGCTGGCGCCCCAGGTGTGGACCAGGGCGAAATCAAAGACCTGGCACAGTGGGTGCGCTACCGGTGGTTTGGCTCCGACTTGTGCGAAGAAGAGGTGGTTTGGCTCTGACAAATGGGAAGCCCCCTGGTGGTTTGTGTGTCCCGTTCGACCAACTGAATTTTGGAGGTCCCCCTATTTACGCAGCCAACTTACCCTTGAGTCAACATTGACATTGGGAGTTGCAAAATGCGGGGCTGCTTTGGCGCCCGATTTTTTTCCAAAGAGATACGAGGTTGGAGATGAAGGCGGATGAAAACGTATCTCCTCCTGCCAAGTCGTTGTCAAACTGAAAGAATATCAATGCTGTATCGCTCTTGAATCCAGAATGTGGTCTATTCCAGACTATGCCGCCAGACCTTTGCGGGTTTATGTTGCAGAGGTTCCCCATGCATTCTCACCTAGCTGGCTTGGTCAGGAAGGCCCTGGTGTGTTTTCATGCTCATCCGTTTCACATTTACACCGGTTCATGTGGTCGACTCGTCCACATCGGTCACGTCACATCACATCGGTCACATCGTTCACATGGCCCAAACTGGTGCGTCGAGCACCACATACGGGCACCGGATGAGGTGCTGCTGGCCACCCCTAGGGTGAGGCAGCTCCAATGCACACCCGTCCGTTTCCACACATTCGCTGAAGTGAATGACCACTTTGCTACACACTGTACTGTACTACTCACCATCTTATTCGGCTGGGCAGGTGTGGTGACATCAAGCCCTGCCTTGACCATGTCCTTCCAAGTTTGGATCGCCGAATCACTGTGATTTCTGCGGATGTGTTGGGTGATTCCTTTTCGTAGCTTAGGGACACGCCTCAGTGATTTTTCTTCGCTGTCCTTGTGCGTCTGAAAGGAGCTAAGATTTGGGTATGCTGAGGGCAAGAATAGAAGCCAAGGCAGATATCTACTCGTACTTGCTGTTACCCCTTCACAGGGGATCCCCGCGTGAGCCAGGTTCACGAACTGGCACAGTTGCCCCTGGTCAGCCATCCAGGTGCCTTCGAAGTTGCACTTGGAAACGCATATGTATGGATATGTCATGTTTCCCATTTGGTGGTTTCAAGTGTCGAACCTCAATGTTCGGTGATGACACCAATTTTCACTGGACCCTGCTATGCTCAGAAGGTAACCAGGGACCAACTCAGGCTGGCCAGGATTGCTCTCACAAAGAGATAGCAACAGTCCAATCTGACCGTTCCAGCTCACAAACAGTCCTCTTGTTTGGTTGGGAATCCGTTCTGCACATAAAGTTTCGGGAAGCCACCAACCTCTTGAGCCACACCAGAGTGGACTACACTTTGTGTGATGCCAAAACCGTTCGGAGAGTTCCTACATTGACTTGGACCAAATCAGTGCTTTAGGTGAAATTCTCTACACACATTTGGCCGAAGTAGAACAACCGAAATCTGTGGTTCTCGGTCGCTGAGATCTCCGTGTCAATGACTGATGAAAGTTGGCCTGAAAATCGGACTCGACAGCTGATGACAGCCGTGTCTCCATCGACCACCTTTCTCTGGCCGAAAAATAGGAACCCACTACGGCTATGGCTACAGTTCAGCTCTCAGCACCGGGAAAAGAACATGAGCTCTCAGCTTTAGCATCTTTAGCTTAGAAATTGCTATGAAATGGTGATTGCCGTCCAGTTCTCACCTCTTGCATGTCGGAAGCTGCACTGGTCTTCGCTGGAAGACGCTTGAAGCAATTCACATGGCTGTCCTGGTCTGACCAAGGCTACGACATCCTTGGACACATCATCGAGCTGAAGTCAGGCACCGCTGGAAATGGGTGACCCATCAGCCATGAGGGAGTGCTTTGTATGAAAACTCCACCAAACGGCGAACGGGACGGGCAACAACCAAGTGTATCCAATTGTTGTTGAATCTGCGCTTGGTCTGTCGAAGCCGCATGCTGACTGGTAGCTTCTTCAAACGCACCTGTGCGGTGCTTCTCACCCGTGAAGGTATCGTAGCGAAGCAAGCGAAGCATGTGGGCACCAAATGACCTCGTGACCTGTTCACCTCTGGGAAGTTCCTTGGTCGCCTTAGGTGAGGTGATTGGGTTCCAAACCCTCACCGCTTGGTGCTGTGGTGCGTAAAAGTGCGATCTGCCAGATCTGCCTGGCCCACTCAGGTACCATTCCAAGTCACGTTCCACCCCTTCTGTCGAAAAACACCACCAGTTTTGGAGTCTTCGAAAAACGGGGCCATCGTCCATTCGGGGCCATGCCGTTTTGATTCACGTGTTCCGGTGAGTGTAGATGCACTGTCTTGCAGCAGGAGGAGAGAGAGAGAGAGTGAGATGAACAGCTCAAGATCATATGTACTTTTGGGCAATCCAACCAGCCTTGTGGGGCACTGACAACAGGTCAACCGGCTTGGTTGAGCTCCAACAGTGCTCCACAGAATATCAAATGACTCCCTCTCCCTCTCCCCCTCTCACCAAGTGGCCTTGCCAGCTGAAAGCTGCGCAGACCCACACCACAAAAGAGTGGAATTGCCCGGAAAAACTACTGGTGTATTCTTGACAGGTGTGTTTTTAAAGGTATGGACACTGCAGGCTCAGTTCTCTGGGGTACGCTGTCAATGCTTCACCAAGATTGATCCTCTGTGGCCATTGAGTCAGGTCCTAGGAGGGGCTTCATTTGTTCCTTGATGGAAAGAGACTTGATGGTGATAATGAATTCTTTTATGGGAATGAATCAGATGTCATGGGTGTTTGAAGAGATCAACTGATCGACTATGATCGACTGATCATGCTGGTCATGTTGCTCTTCTTACTGGACAGTTGGCCAGGTCAAAAGCTGGAAAGCTATTTGGAGGCGCATATTTTCAAGCCCTTGGGCATGCGTCGGGAGTCCCAATCAGCAAGTTGCCAGAGATGTCATTGACTGGGACCATGTCCAGACAATGCTGCTTGCTGTTTTGGTTGGATTGCACTTGAGATGCTGAGATGAAACCTCTTATCTCTTCATATCTCTTCATGTTCCGTGGGGGTGAACAAATCCAACAAGAAGGGCTTGTTTTGATTCACAAAACTGACAAGAAAGCAACTCCCCATCTGGAACAAGTGAGGTCATTCAATCAATTGCTGACAGCTTCCAGCCCAAGGTGACACCAGCTTCCAGCTTGCTTCAAGTCCCAGACGTTTGAGCGTTCTTTACAGGCCCGGAGCTCTCAAGCGGCTTTCTAGACATGTGTTGGGCCTCTCATGACCATCGCAGACTTGGTGAGTTTATAGGTGTTCATAGACAAGTCATCAGTTTTGCAACAGTTGGCCACATGCAGCAATGCCTATTTGGAGAAGTTTGGCTCCATGAAGAAACATGCCATGCAAACTTGCAAACCGCTTGAACTTCAACTGATCGAAGTCCAATTCCACGACCGAGACTTTCTACGGCTATCTCATGCTATTCCAGAAAGGCTTCATTTGAACTGGCTTTCGGGAGTATCAACGTTAAAGCTCAATCGGAGTTTCGGAGTGTACAGACATCGCACCATGACAGCCTCGAGCTTTGCTGGGTGAGCCTCCATCCCGCGGACCACAGGAGGAGCAGCGAAGGAGGAGGCAGCGAAGCAATAATTGATCGACACCAGTTGGGCAAGGTTATGTTCAGACATGGTTCAATTGTGTCGTTTATTGTTGATCATTGTTGATCTATTTCAATGATGTTCTATGGCCTTATGCTCTTGCGCTATGCTTGTTACTTCAAAAGAGGGTACATAGTGATCAAAGTGTTGGTTTCCACATTTCCATGTAGTCCATTTCAACCACTGGACTGTGGATCCTCTTGAAACGACGACCATCGCCCGCACGACGACAATCACTTCGACAGAGAGTGCGTATGGGAATTCATGTCCAAGCCAAGACCCCAGATGATGCGTAAGCGAATGATGTTTATTGGACCCCCACCCCTTAACCATGGATTTCAGGGGGGCATGAAAAAAAGTAACATACACTGTCAGATGTTTAACGATATGGTTTTATTGTATGTCGTTTGTTTGTAGTCACACTATGGGCCCTGGGCCCCTCTTTGCTTGTTTGTACGTGTTTCAGAGGGTCCAACTGATATCCAACAATGCAAAAGTTCAATCTCCCATATATTTCATTCACTCATCCGCTGCATGGTACTTGCCATCTCTAGGTCGAAAAAACAGAGTGATTGGTGATTACACTAGAGTATCACAATATGCATGATCGACAAAAGACCTAAAGGTGAACGGTACTAAATTTGCAGGCATTGTTCTTGTTGGATAAAAGTTGCAGCCCCGGAACGAAGTGTACCGCTTGAAGATATTTGATTCAAGGGGCCCGAAAATAGAGTGAATACAATAGTCAGAATGCAATAGACCATCAGGACCTAGAGATGACAAATATCATGCAGATTCATGCAGTAGATGATTGAAAATTTGTATGCATTGTTGGATATAACCTGGACGCCCTGCAAAGTTTACCATTTCGGCCAAGGGTGCCGAAAAATTGACGAATTACAATTGAAGTATGCGATATGGTTGAACATCATACAACAAACATACAATAAACATCTAGAATCTAGACTCCTGCTCATTTAGTGATACAGTGATACATCATGTGGGGCGTTGGCTTGGACATCGAATTATCTTTCCTTGCGCTCTCTCTTTGGAAGCAACCGATGCGGGCAGTGGTCGTCGCGAAGCAACCTGAATAACTCAAGAGGCACATGTCTTCCAGCGAGACATGCTGATTTCATGCGTCAAACGTCAAAGCAGGCTCTGGCTTCTCCAGGTCCGATGTCATTCTGTGGCATTGTGCGAACCGCATTGTGTTTTCCGCAGACATTCGTTCTCGACTTTGGCGGAGTCAGATGTCAGAAGGCTTCTTCGCCATTTGATTGACTCGTGCATTCACATTTCAGAGTTCCATATTGACTGACTGGTGCTTAGTAGGGAATAAGGGAATAAGCCCCCAATAGAGATCCTATTGGATCTATTCCCTCATTCCCTGCTAAGCACCAGTCAGTTGAAAACCAGGGGGTCCATGACGTGGCAGACAAGACAAAGGTTGACACAACATCATGTGAGAGGTAGGTGTCAAGGCAATGTCCCACTTGAGGACCCTTTTACGACTCCTGATGATGTATGTGCACAGAAGCATAGATATCAGATAGTGTAAATAAATATATTGTAATGTATATGCATGTCTATGCCATATGTAGTGCACTATTAACATCTACACCAATTAGTTGTACACAAACGATACCGCTGTAAATCAAGATCGTGGTTGAGTGGCTGTGTCCATCAGCACGGCTGGCTCTTGTCGCTGTTGCTGAGGATCACATTGTACCAAGCATGCCACTTTCAGCCACCCACTGCCTCTCAGGATGGGCATGGAAGGGCATGTGTTCTGTAGGGTTTTCAAGAGGACAGGATTCAAGGCATGTTGAGGGAAAGGTTGGCCAATCACAGTGCCACATGTGTGCTGCTCTTGTATTTTCCAAGTAGAGAAGGAATGAGCGTTGTTTTGAACGTGATGGGAAAGGCTGAGCTTGGCTTCTTCTGCGACAGAACAGGTCAAAGCTGGCACCAGCAGACTATGAAACAAATATATAGACTATGAACCGTTTTAGTATTTTTTTAGATCTTATCTACAGGCTTCTACACCAGCTAAATGTGTTGTCCTCAGTGGACAAGTTTAAGCCTACGGGTGTAAAACCGAACGTGTGACTACTGCGATTTTTGAAGTTGATGCTACGTGAAAGGTGGGGGGGTTGGGGTGGGGTGGGATGGGGCATATTGACGTTCGTTTGCACTTGCTATCTGAAGTTGATGCTACGTGAAAGGTGGGGGGGTTGGGTTGGGGTGGGATGAGAACACTGTCATCGTTTCACGACAAGTAATCTTCGGTTTCATAGCACTGTCATCGGTTTCACCACATTATCTTCGGTTTCATAGCATTGTCATCGGTTTGATAACATTGTCATCGATTAGTCGTGTGATTAAAATGGGGTGGGGGGGGGGTGATGGAATGAGGATGTGGATGTCATGCTGAGAACATTGTCATCGATTTCACGACAAGTACTCTTCGGCTTCATAGCATTGTCATCGGTTTCATAACATTGTCATCGATTAGTCGTGTGATTCGCGGATGGCAGTGGCGTTGGGAAAACACCACGTGTACTAACTTGTGCAAAAAAACTGTGCAAGTCTACTTGAGACAGGACGCATGAAAGTTGAGGACAGCCCGGGACAAAAACGGCGACGGATTTTGCACTGGCGCTTGGGTTTCGGCAGATTCGGCTTTAAAAATGAAAGGATCCGGGCCCCCCAAAAAACATCATCGAACAAGCAAAAGTACTGAGAGGGCTTGCACTTTTGAATCAAAATTTGCACGACTACACGTGCGACTCCACACCCGGCGGGAAGTTTAACATGTGTCCTCTGGCAAAAAAAACAAGGCACCTCTTGCCATGTAGAACCCTTGTGCCGCGGGGCTGCTGCACTATCCGAGGTGTGTTTTCATTCCCTCCTCCAGTCTTGAGAATCACAATGGATTTCCAGTTTTTGGAGCTGGTTCTTTGCCAAGTTGGTTTTTTGGAGATCCACGGTCGCCAGTGTCAACCTTATTGCTTTTGAGGCGAAGTGTGCAACTACACATCGGCCCCGATGTGATGGCGGCCACCTGCTTGCAGCCTGGAGTTTTACGCTTCAACCTGCTTGGGCCATCGGGGGTTCAGCGGATCTAGATGCATCCAGAATCCAGTTCCACACAACCAGTTCCACTCCAAGCTCCAAGACCAAGCGCAAGACCAAGGGACCCTCCTCCGCTTGCGGAATCACCCATGAATTACGGCTGGATTCATTGATGCATGGCAAGAGGCTACGATGATTAAGATGATGAAAAAGACGAAGATTGAGTTGATGAAGAATCCTCACCCAATTTGCACGTGGCTTAAGCTTGTGTTTTATTTACCCCTGCGGATTGTTCCGCCGGCCCTTTTGGCTGAGGGGGGGGGAGGGGGGGGAAGTTAGACTTGTCAAAAATTCGCGCCGTGGGTACAATTAGACTAAAAACAAAACTACTACTAGGATAGCATACAAACCAATCACCTAAAACACGCCGCGCCCAAGGGCCGGAGGATTGCATTTAGTTGACCTTCGCTATGATTGTCATGAACGTTCTCCTTGCCGACATGGGGATTCCCCGTTGAAAAAGTTCTAGGAAGCAAATTGGGAAAAAGTACTTATTGCCTACAACTACATCAACTACATATGTTAGGTGTCTTCTCTTTTTCCCTGACCGGCGGAATTCTCCAGTCGGTGGGCCAGCAACCAATGCTCAGGTCAAGTGTCGCACTGATTGCCCTGTCGGGAAAGGCATCGGCCCATGTAGGGGCTTTGCCACTTGGCTGTGGCATTGAGGCTTGCACTGGGCTTTTAGGGTGGAACCTTGGGCCACTACATTTGTTATCGGTTGGTTATCGCGGTGATTTTTGCCAGGTTTTTTGTTGAGATTGTTGGGATAGCTTGCTGAGTGGAGCCAACATATCGATCTTGATATCATAGGTTGGTGTCATGATCCAAGCGCTTGAAGGGACCATTCGAGCCAGCTGCAATTGGACCAAGTCGCGCAGGCTGCGCATCTGGTCATATTGACCCGAAGCATCGTCACGCGCTTCCGAGTTTTGAAGTTGGCAAGGAGATCCTAGAAGTTCCAATGCCAGCGATGCCATATCGTTTTTCTTGTGTTTCACCTGCGTGCACGTCCTCAACACGTCTGGAAGACTTTTCTCAAAGGCTGTACAAAGACGAAGAGAACTCAGACTCAGTACCACAAGAATATCCCATGAAATTCCCGATGTACACCGTTTCCTTGGAGGAGTTGATGAAGATGGAAGCAGTGAGGCCACACGAAAGGTTGATGGAGGAAGATGTACTGGTGGAATTTGACACAAATATGGGAAATGCAGCATTTATCTCACACCAATGGATTTCTGGGGAACACCCGGATCCGGAGTTCAAGCAGATGCGAATCATGCAAGAGGCTTTGAAGAACATGCTGTCCAAGATGAGTGTGATTGAGCAGAATATTCCAGGCCAGTGGTTTTCGCCCTATGTGGTTCTCTCCACGGAGATCTTTCATTCAAGTCCACTCTATTTTTGGTATGATTACTTTTCTTTGCCACAGATAGACGTCAACTCTTGGGACTTAGAATCTTTGCACAAACCCATTGACAGGGCCATTGAAAGCATCCCTGCGTACATCGCCAGTTGCGAGTTCTTCTTCGCACTGTGTCCAGTGGTTCAGAACCCAGATGGCTCAGAGCTCTTTAGCAGCTCCACCTGGTGGAGCCGCGGGTGGTGTCGCACAGAGAAGACCATTCGTGAGTTGTCAAAGAACCCCAGCTGGATTCAGATTCGGAGTAGTACAGCTCTTGAGGTTGTTTATGGTGCAGCAAAAACTGTGATTCGGGGAACCCCTGGCGAGGGGGCGTTTGGATTCAATGAAGACAAGCAGAAGATTGGCTTTGTCTTAAAGGCCTTCTTGAAAAACATCATCTGGTCCTGCTTGAGGTCAAGGGATGTGGGCGGCTACAGGATGTATTTGAATCTGACGAATGTGCTTCTCAGCGGCTTTCCCATTGAGTGTCAAGGATGCATGTCTGAAATGAGCGGATTGGCCAAGCGAGACGCAGGATATGAGTCACTTGCAGAGGAGTTCCTTGATCAGAATGGCTTCAAACATGTCAATGAGGTTGATAGTGCAGGATGGTCACCCCTTTGTTATGCAGCTATCCATGGGGATCCTTTCCTGATTCGAAGCCTGTTGCAGCAGCGGGCAGATCCCTGTGATCAGACACGGAAGTTCCACCCTGGTCTTGATCTGTGGGAAAAATTTTCGGTGCTCTCTCTTGCTTGCGCTTTCAATCACAATGAGGCTGCTCAAGTCTTGATTGGGGCAAGAGCCCAGGTGGACGGTGGCAAGTATGCAGCCTTGGCATCAGCTGCATACAGCAACAACAAGGCAGCCATCCGCATGCTTTTGGAGGCCAACGCCGATCCCGAGAGACTTTCCGTGGGCGTGCTTCCCATCATTCATGGATGTCTTCGTGATTCGAGAGAAGCGGTGTCTGAGCTAATGTTCCAGAGGAGAATGAGTGGTGTCGAAGACATGAATCTGTCAACATGCTTGCATTTGGCAGTGTGCTTCCAGGGAGGATCAGCTGATATGGTGCAACAATTGATTGATGCGAAGGCCGATGTGAACGAGCAGTTCAGACCGCCTACATTCAGCTTTCTCGGCTTGCTTTTCCTGATTCATTCATGGAAGTTCCGGTTAGGCAGAGCAGCTTGGCCTGGCAAACCGATATTTGTTCTTGTTTAATACGTTCAACACTTGAGAGATGTTCAGTCATCACAGCAAATTGTAGACTCAGACCGAACTTCGGTTCTGCTGTTTTCAGGGTCGTCAAATTCGGAGCTAAATTCAATTCTATTGAAGATCTTCGATTTGAGTGTTATTTTGTTCCTCCAAGTTGATGACAGCAAACTCGGAAAGGCAACATAAACCTGAAGGGCTGCAGGCGGCAAAGACATGCGCAGAATGAATTCCTGACTTACACTGTGCAACTTCCCCGATGGGGAGGATATAGAAAACACCGACATAAAATGAAGGCGAACAAAGGCGCGCCCAATAAACCGTCCTTGGTACGTTCTGTTGTTTTCCGATGTGCGTGTTTTGACTGAGACAATGGAGGCTAGAGAAAGGCCCAGAAGCTGGAAAAGATTGTGAAGACATGCACGAAAAAGCAACGAACATGGTACATGATAGAGTCAGAGGACTCAGGGTTCTATGATTGAAGTCGGTACAATTTAAGTTACCCCTCACTCACTTGAGCCATTGATTAAGTGAGGCAGCAAGCGGCAGCAAATTGGCCTACCACAGCTATGACTCCACGCCGCTGATGTGTGCACTCCTGGCTGACCAGCATGAGGCTGCAATGACACTAATTGTGAACGGTGCACGACTCGATCTGCAGAATTCACACAAAATGACGGCCATCAATTTGGGTCGAGAGATGCTGGCACCAGACTACCTCATGCAAGCGTTGGAAGGGGACCCGGATGCATTAGCAAGACTCAGACACATGGTGTTCGTGGCCACATCCAACAGGTATTTGATCTCAGAATCCTGTTGATAGAAGATTCCAATAAGCCAAATGGTTCAGACCAAAGCAGAATGATTACCAAAGTGTTTTTTTAGCCTTCGTTCCAAAAGGAACTGAAGACATGCACGTAATTTGACAAAATCATATGAAGCTCCTAAAGGCATTTAAAGGCGAGAAAGCTAATCAAATCAAAGGTATTCTAATGCTTTGCGGAACAAATGATATGGAGAAGATATACGTGTTTGAGTAATTAATGGTTATGCTGTGAAATTGTATAGATAATAATGTTTTTTTTTCAGGTTTTAGTATGTGCTTCTTTAAATAGTTGCATACAAGTAAAGTCTTATAGGATACTATACTTATTTGGATGACATGTACAATAGGGATTTTACCATTACCTGTACAGCTACATCAAGAGGCGAAAGAATTGGCTGCCGCATGTCATGGGGCCACACAGAGGGGGTCGGCAGATGGCACAGGGGCCACACACGTTGTTTTGGCAAAAGCTGCTACGTTCAGACTGCTCGAAGCAGTCAGATAGACCAACTTGACGGGGCCTTTATTTGTTGATTTCCGAGGCGAAACAGCGCTTGGGCGGGACTTGTGTCTTCCATTTGTTGAGATCAGGGCTTTTGAGCCGAAAGAATGGACATGATGTTACCGAACCTTATCCAACAGTTTGCACTTGTGTTAGCTGAGATAGGGAAATGAGCACCCGACGAACACTCACCTCTGGTGCGGGGGGAGTGACTATGGAGATTGTGACTGTGCGACTCACGTGCATGAGCCGTTTTGCCGGTCGGAATATTGTGCCAGGTGCTTTGCTTGTCAGCTAATCCGATTTCGCGGACAAACTTGATACTGCCATGAGTGTCAATCCTCCCGAGGCGGTATGGTGTACTTGTTGGGCTTTGGAGTTTCGACCGGAACTCAGATGTGGAAGCGTGGACAAGATGTACTGTAGAGGAGTAGAGGATATGTTTATATTTATGTTTCTTCTTGTGTTTTGGGGACATTTGGGGTGCAGAGTCATGTGCCTCTCGTAACTTATGTCAAACAACCTTGAAGGTCTTGTGATGCTTTCCTTGAGTTGTGCAAAGTCACTGAAGGACGGGTTCACACTGACATCTTGCATCTACTGCAGAGCTGTTGGCTCCAATAGTGACGGTGACCATCTGGCCTCCCTGTGTCGAACTGTAGTCTAAAGAGATGAAGCTTCCCCGAGGCGTTTCCCTCGTCGCGTGCTTGGCCGAGTTTGTTGGCATGGCCCTGTTTGTAATGATCGGTTGTGGTAGTGCAATGGGTATCCAGGGCTCAGGTAGCGCGGGCGGCAGCGGTGGCGACGACGATTCCACCGCGGGAGAGACGACCTCCATGATTCCGGGCTGGGTTCTCATGGTGGCCTTGGTCTTTGGCCTTTCCATCACAACCTTGGCTTACACTATCGGACACTACAGCGGCGGTCACCTCAACTGCGCTGTGACCTTGGGTCTGGTCCTTACCGGCAACTGTGGGCTGTTGCAGGGCATTTTCAACTTTGCCTCCCAGATGATGGGCTCCGTCGTCGGCGCAGCCATCCTGTGCGCGATCTTTCCGCCTGAACTGGACATGACCAAATCCTTGGGCTCGAACAGCGTGGGTCCGAAGTGGAATTGGTGGAACGCTTTGATCGCCGAGATCATGGGCACCTTCCTGCTGGTCTTCGTCGTCCACCAAACGGCCTGCAATCCAAAGTCGGCCCTGAACCGCAGTCAGGCTTGCATCGCCATCGGCCTCGCCGTCTTCATGGCCCACTGCGTCCTGATCCCCATCGACGGCTGCTCCATCAACCCCACGCGCTCCTTCGGACCCGCTCTCCTGTCCCTCACACGCATCGAGGCGCCCAAGGCCCGCGAACCCACGGTGACCATGGTGGGCGAGCCCGTCGCAGCGACCTTGGAACAGGGACAGACCATCCACGAGGACGACACGGTGCCCAGCTTCTGGCGTGGCATGTGGATCTTCTGGGTCGGCCCACTCGTCGGATCCTGTTTGGCTGCGGCCCTCTACAAGGTCATGCTCATGATGGACACTGACACTGAGACGCCCGCAGAGGACAAGGAGATCAAGGCTTTGGCCAAGTCTTCGGAGGCCTCTGTGATCTCCACGGTGTGAATTGTCAGGAATTCGCGCAGTTTTGACAGTTTAGTTTAGGAATTCCTTTGCTTGACAGTCTCCTCCTTTTCCCTTTAGCATAGCAGGGTCCCACAAGCGGCTCAGGGTTTGGAGACGGTCTTCCTCACTCAGTGTGTTCAAGTGGGGAAAGAAAAACGAAACGAACATTCTGCGACCACACAGACAATGCGCGAGACCTGCAGAAAGCGGGCCATGTCGGTCTTCGACCTCGCTCGACCTCGGAGCGGAGGCCCCGGTGGCACGGAGAGAGTCCTTCGAGTCGGTCTCTTGCCATCCCCATGCCCCACTCGATCAAGACCCTGCTCCGAGCACTTTTTTTCGGGTCCCAGGGTCCCGGCTTCAGGTGTCTTTCGGAACATGTGCGGCTTTCTGGTTTGAAAGACCTGAGCCTTGGATCAGCCTAGTGGAACTATTAGAAAGTGCTTCGGCACAGTTCGCTTTCTTTCCAAGTGTTGCAGAGCAGTGCAGTTTTGCGTGCGTGTGTTTTTTCATGTTTTTTCTAATATTCGACTGTTTAGTCTGTGATGGGCGAAAAGGATGACCCAGAATGCCTTGACACTGCGGAGGTCAAAACGGCGAAGCTGGTCCTGCACGCCCCAGGCCGGCGACAGCTTCGGTGCTTTGAACCTGTGGTGAGTGTGACGTGTGAGTATCGTGCACAAGTATCTACTCTGAATTACATCACATATATATATATATATCTATTATTATATATCATAATATAATATAGTAGTAGAAATATATATATATAATATATTATGTTGATATAATAAATATACAATATAGTACTATATAACATAACATAACATTATATATATATAGTCATGCATCAATGCAGATGAACATCTCATACAAGAATTCCAAGCGCCCCCCTCGGGTGCAGCTTGGAGCCAGGTGCTGGTGGAGTCTTTGGCCGCGTGGCCGGCGTGACTGGACCAATCATTCGGGACCATAGCGGTTTTGCAGATATGGAGGGCAGGCGTGTTTCTTTGATTTTAAAGCAAACCCATCCAGAATTGGACCCTCATTGTTTTTGCAAACATGTCACACGGTTTCAGCGGTTGAGGTCATGCCCAACATGGCAAAGGTCTGACAGTTCCTGAGAGCATGTTGCTTAGCAGGTCTTCATGCAGGAAGTCCTCCAGCAGGCTGCATACAAAGCTGGAAGTCCTCCAGCATGCTTATTGTGACCAAATAGCATTGGCCTCCAACCTAGAAGGGATGGCCTCCAACCTACTAGCGATGGCCTCCAACCTGGTCTTCATGCTGGAAGCCCTCAAGCGTGTTGCATACAGAGCCTACACACCACTCACGTGCAGCCAATCTGCCCACTATGTCATGCTGCCGCTGAGGATGCAGAGCCATCCACTGAGTCCCATTGCACGTGGCAGCGCTTAGTCAATGGCCTGGGAAATTCCTGGGTATACTCTGATGAATGATCAAAATGCTAAATTGCCTCACCCTATGTTCCTTTCTATGTTCCTGTTATATTGATTATCCTTCCTTCCCAATGATTCAGATGGAAAACAATGGTGCTGCAAGGCCTTGTAAGTTTCAAACCATTCTGCAAAGCAGAGCCAACCACTGGATTCTGCACTCAGCTTCGACTTGTGCGATGCAAAGCTCTCATGAATCCAGAGCCGATTGCAACCGTCCACAGAAAGAAAGGGTCCTTTTTATCTTTGTGTAACACAGAAGATTGCGCATTTCTTCTGGAACTGCGAAGGTGGTACACACTGTAGATCAACATCCACTTTGCTTTGGCCTAGTTTCAAGAGGAGTACACATATCCATGAGTGCCTCCCCTCCTCAGCCAACGCCGGCCGTCGGAGGTACACCAAGTCAAAGCAATGGGGAAGCGACGGGCGGCACTTCCGGCTCGTTCGAGTAGATCCAAAGAAAGGCTGCGCACCACCGGAGCGATCGTGGCGATGAGTTGCAAGTCTATGAGTGACGCATCATTGCAAATCCTTTCGTTTTGGAAAGTAGATGAAAACCATTGGTTGGGGTCCTAGTATTTTGAGACATACCCTGATGTCAAGATGTTTGATAGTGCTTTCATGCTGTTGTAGCAAGCATTCCACTTACAATGTTCCATTTCGGCTGCGCCAGACATTTCACAGCCACCAGAGGCAGTCTCAACAGTGTCGGCTGACGCCTGGCATCACCAAACTGTGCCCTTCCGTGCTTGGGATTTGTTCGCGGAGTTTGAACCAAGCTCAACAATATCTATACACATAACTGCTGAAATCCTTTGCTCCTCGCCTGAGCTGCTCTCTTCCACTGTTCTCCCAGTATGGGTCCAAGTGGCTCAGCATCAATGCCATCAACAGCACTGTACACCACCATGCCAGCCAAAAGCCGTCCAACCCAATCTGCTGTGCCAGAGAACACAGCGAGGAGGGAGTCTTGGTTTGAGTGAATGCAGTCCATGCTCCTGGGTTATTCTGTCTATCTAAGCAGCTGAGTTAGGGCATTCTGTGTGATGACAACTACAATTACCGCTCCACGATAAAAAAGCATCGCAGATGGATTTCAAAATGACTGGATGACCTTTGAAAGCTTCTTCCTTCAACCCTCGTTTTGGTGTGTATCCCTTCTAGCAATCCAAAGTGGGCTGTCAGTTAAGGAAGGGTCCTTGTGGTTGGTTTCAATTTCTTGTCCCTTCAACGGCAATACTTTCACTCCATTATAAAACAGTCTGCTCTAGATGGGGCCCAGATTGCCAAATGGCTTGAAAACACTGGAAGAAGGGTCTTTCGCGATTCGATCAGCCATATGGTCTAGCCAGCAGCCTACATGCACCTAGAGTAATTCTACTTTGGTGGCATCAGCTCCAGGCCAATATGACTGAAGCCTAGAGATCAAAGGCTAAGGCAACCGTCCACCTGAGGTCTTATGTGCCAAAAGCTCACGAAGAGCGAGCATAGCTGAAAAGAAAGCAACCCATTGCGACCGTGCAAGGGTTCAGGGCATTCCTCCTGCTGTGCATTCACCCGGCCCGACTGGAGGCCATTCATGGGTGAGAAGAGGTCCAAGTCAACGACATGCAGCCTTGTGCGTCACCAGAACGAGTAAAAGCACGTTGGCTCATCACACTGTAGCACTACCCTGCAGCCTTGAGCTATCAGGCCACAGACAACCACCGCTTGCGTGGAAAGGTCATTTTACCTGTCATTCTTGGTACTTCACGTCGGAGCTATATACCAGCAGGCAAGCTGCATACCACCACTCGTCCAAGCGAGCTCCCGAGCATTGGATGCCCCACCCTAACTCATGGGGTAGAGGCATGTGAGAAGCTATGCAGGTCTTGTCGAGGTCCAAGACCAACAGCTATACACAAGTGACACATTCCCCACTCCTCTGCTTGGGCCGGAGTCGTGTCCGGATCCAAAGAAAGCGAAAACCCCCCTGACAGGGGCTGAAGAAAGCAGCGAAGGCCCCACAAGGCCGTTCGGCCATGAGCAAAACCACTGTTTTTTCCCGGCCGAAGCCATGGGGAAAAAACACCTCCCTTGTGAGTAACACATGGTTCCAAACTAAAGGGGAAACGAACCCCAAAGTGCTGCCAGTCCAACTTGAAGAGGAATCAAACCTCAGGCGATCTCTAACGACCAAGGTAAGGCCGGGCGAGCCACAAGGGCCAGCAAGCAGTGAAGTTGCCCGGCAGGAGCCACCCTTCCAAGCGAGCTCGTTTTGCCTTGCCATTCTTGCACTTCAAGTCATAGCTAGCAGCAGTCAAGCTGCATACCACCACTTGTCCAAACTAGCTCCTTTTTGTTTGGCCCTTTTTGCACTTCAAGTTGTACTGTGGCCAGAAGCAAGCTGCATTCAAGCTGCAAACCACCAGCCGACAATCAGCACAAACATGTCGCAAGTGAACCATCAGGTTGCGCTGTTGTTTTTCAAAAGAGCCATGGTTCCTATGTTTGATGGTGGTTTTCACATCATTCCTTTTTCAATCAAAAAGCGCGGGAACATGGAGAAACTATGGAATTGCTCTCCCATGCAGAGATTGGGGCCCCGGACTTCCGCTATCGAACGCCCGTGCCGCAAGGTGCTCGCAGTCGCTGGGCCAAATGCTTGGTGCCATCGGCGGGTGGAGGCCAGGCCGGGAGTCGGGCTTGGAGTGAACAACTCAAGCAGGTCGTAGCAGGGCAGGTAGCAGTGCTGGTAGGTCGTATGATAAGGATGGATATGGTGTGGATATAGCATGGATTGGTGGCCGGATAGGAGCGGCTACCGAAGAGAGGTTGAAGGTCGCTTGCTCGGCCGCTGGTTGTGCGAGGTTGTGCGTGTGGTTTCGCAAGACAGACGGATTGATACATGATTTGCATATTCCCATCGGCTCCAACATAGCTTTCTATACAGCTCTTATGTACATGGGCTCCAACACAGCTTTCTATACAGACAGAGACAGGCAACAGCTCTGTCATGAGGCAGGCCTTTGCTGTTTCAACAAAGATGCTGTTTTCTCCGATGATCCAAGCCACACATCCTCCAAGCCCCAGGCCTTTCAAGTTTAGAAGGTGGCTTGCCGAGTCCTGAGAGCAACCGCTGTCTCTTCCTTCTGCTTGCGCGCCAGCAGTGTTTTCGGTGCAAAAGGACAGTTCTTATCCGCAACAGCCGAACAGCAGCCCGAAAAGGATCCCTTGGACCTTGAAACAGTGGACCTCTTTCCTCAACAACTCCTGCAACTTGAGATGAAAAGCAGATGAAGAAGAGGACGGTATTTTGCATCAGACGATTTGCCAAACAGGTCAAACAATTGGAGTCTTCAGAGAAACGATTCGATTCAAAGCGTCTAAGGGTTGCACCGAAGTCTGTGAGGCTTAGCACTATGGATGACTACGTCACCGGACGGCATTCTTGCAGCATCGGTCTTGGCATGTTTGAACCTGCAACCATGCTGCATGGAGCATCCATAAGAGGGGCTGAGTCCGAAAAGTGCTGAATGCCTGTATGAACACACCAATTAAAGAGATCAGACTATTGTTGGCGTTGTTGTATCAGTACGCGCTGACGCTTATGAGTTGTACCGTACATCAGAACAAGCTTGGTTGTGCCTGAATCCCAGAGTACTTCCTCATTGATGTTTGGTCAGCACCCTGGTCTTTTGAGTGAAAGGGTGAAACCATTGGAACCAGCACTTGGCTTCACGTCTTAGCATGGTGGTGATGGTGTTACTATAACATAGTGTAACATAGTGTTATAGTGTTGTGGTGGTGGTGGTGCTGAATGATCGCTGTGGCGATTTCGGAGAACTTCCCCACTGATTGTGTTTGGAGAGTTGGCAGTTGGTGCGGCTGGAGGTATCCAAGATTGACCTGTTCAGACGAATGAGCTTGTTCTAGCAGTTCCTATCATGCACATACAAGCACATTTACAAGCAGCTTGAAACGATTCTGCCCTATCATGTGAAAGCTCAAGTACCTCCAGGCCCGATGAATGGCTCGAAAGAGATATATATATATATCAAAAAACGGAAGGCCCTCTGAACCAAAGGCCAAAGGTCTACGAGACCAAAGGTCTGCTCGGAGTGTTGGGTGCGGGAACGATTCTATCCATGCCTGACAGGGACTGAAGTAGCCAGTCAGTCAAATGAAAAAAGCTTTGATGGATGGATGATCTCGCCCCTTCGCTTCTTAGGCCAAGTTTCTCTTGGCAGTGACATCTGGGGGCGAACACTGTGGGGCCGGCACCTCATTGTTTTTGTCGAATTTGTTTTTCTTTTGTGTGTCGCTAAACACATTTGTCCACAGGTGAGACATCCGACACGAACACGACACATGTAAACACTGACGTCGAGTTGCTTCACTCCCCGACGGTGGACACGTAGACGGTGTGCGACGTTTTAGGAGGTAGCGGACGCGTTTCGGACGTGGATGTCGCGGAGCTTTGGCTGTTTTCTGGATGTGTTTAATCAAAAAAGAATGCAGATCTATATACAACGCGGTGTCCTGGATATCAACCAGAAACACAAAGAAATTGAAGTTGCAATGTAAAAAAATACTAAATATACAATTATGCATATATACCGATATGAGATCGTGTCAATGTTATATGTGCTTATTTTTGCAGATGATGGAGGTTTTGTAATGTTTTGTATGTATGTTGTATGTTCATGAATTACAATTATACATATATATATAATATCTCTGAGGTTTGTGTTGTTTCCTACGTTTTGATAGACCTTGTAGTATCACTTTCGTTTGTTCAAAAACATGAATGTGTGATTTCGTTCTTCAGGAAGGAAAAGCATCTTCGTCGTGATTTCCTCGAAGAAACGGATTGTCCAGTTCCTGGAAGCTTCGATTCTCATTCGTAGCCTCCCTTCATGGCTCAGGTGCGGATCTTGAGCGTGCAGAGTGCAGAGCTGATGATGAGTGTCGGGCACACCTGGCAGTCAAGGGTCAGACTGAATGTCTTGTCGGTTGGATACTTAATACTTTTTCATGCTGATTGCATGGAGGAGTATTGATAGATCATAACGGATTATATATTGATGTTCCTGACTGTCTTGGCCCAGACTTTGACTCCAGCATGATTCCTTTACCTCCAAAGCTGACGATGCATGGGGTGCGTTTGGTTTTAGCTACACGTTCGATGGTCAAAAGTCCCATGGATCCGCACAGGGACCGCTGCGGAGCAGCTGAGTGGGCCGAGAATGTTCAACGAAAGTGGAAGGCAAAGCATGTTGAGCCAAAGCATGGACATGTTAATGTAGACTCTTGATTAATTAAGAGAAACCCCCCTGTTTGGATTGAAAAACCTCCTCATATGGATGCTTTATGCCTTTATGCATCAAGATTCTATATTATAGTCCCAAGCAATCTTTCTTGATTGTCACTCCAGGAATGGAGGAACAGAGGATCCGAATGTGCGCCAATCTCATGTCTTGCAAATAAGTACACTTCATCGACAGAGAAAGAACCTTTTAGCTTGCCCAATACGTTGCATTCCTTTCCAGTTTGGTTTGCGTTCATCATTTGTTTCTACAATCAGTTGATTGTACATTTTTGTTGGTGCAACACATACTTGTCGGGTTCTGGAGTTGGATCCTGGTTCACCTACTTGTATGAATCAAAATCTCTCCAAGTAGCAGGCAGTCCCTTTAAGAATATGTCGCGTTCCTTTGGGTTAAAAGCAGCTGGCTCCAGCCTCCTATTGGGAAGCTGGTTTGGATTCCTAGTTTGGGGCAGATGCCAAAAGTAGTTTCTGATCCAATCCAGTGCCAAAGTACTTTCATTGACCCCAGGAATAGTTTCAAGATATTTCAAGATGAATCACAAGTGAATCACACTCAGCACCTCCAAGGACCTCAGCAGTTTGCTCGGAAGCCGTGTCCCTAGCAGTTGGGGAGTCCCAGACGATTGACGTCTCGATTCGACTCACATAAGCTGAAGCCCGAGTGTCCAACGCGGCTGCAGCCTACATACGTCTACTCCGAGGTAAGAAAGTTGATGAGGTGACGGTTTTTATCGTGCCATCTATGCGCCCCGGTATATTATATGTTTTTCCTCTAAAAGTTGGATGGTCCTGGTACTTCATGGCACTAGTAGTTTCAATTCCCACCAAGGGTGAGTCAAGGTGTTTGAAGTTTGGTGGTGTGGTGCTGAAGCTCAAGACGCAGCCGGAGTTGGCTAGAAAGAACAGTAGAAAGATGTAGAAAATTGTAGAAAGTATACATCCATGTACTGCTTGAGACCTGGCTCGTGCGTGAGGATACAAATCCATAATATGGGTTTGGCTCATACATCAATATTGATCTATTTTTGAGCTGTAGCCATGGGATCCCTAATTTTTCTGTTAACTTGTACTGAGCACAGTTAGAGTCAGAGTCAAGATCCCACGTTTACAAAATCCGCTTTGTTCGTTCAACAACGTTCTTTAACCTTGGTGTTGCCGCATGCGACGGACAGTCAAAGTCGCCATTTGTACTGGGCTGATAGCGGGGCAGAAACACGGCCATATTCCCTTGCGATATCCACCCATAGATAGACTGGGAGTGGAGCGGAAACCGCATGCTCACCATGCTTGGGTGGTTTGATGCGACCCCATTCCGATGCAGAAAGCGCTTGGGGCTTCGAACGCTTTGGAGCCGTCGGGGACGAGCTGCAGGTGCTCGTCCCTACGACGACGCTGGGCTAGGCCTCAGCGGAATTGGGGAATTACAGCGTCGGGGGCCTCAGCGTTTTTCGGAATTCATCGGTAATAGTGGACCAATCATGGCCAATGTATGCATCTATAAAGCTTGTATTTGTTTGGGGGTTCCTTGAGGGATTTAAAAATTGATCGAAGGTGAGGCGGTAGGTTGGCTCCCTGTATTGAAAAGTACTTGGAAAACTGGAGGGACTGGGTCTCCTGGCAGCGATGCCCTTGTGACTTGCATGTTAGTAGCGACGCCCTGTCAACGCAAAGAACACCACGCCCGTGGACCGTTGACGGCTCCGAAGCCGCAAGTGGCTCGTTACGGCCTCATTCAGAAACTCCTCACTTTGGGCCCGAAAGCTCGACTGTTCTTGAAATGGCTGGAAGTGCACTAGTGCCCACCATTCTGCAAGTCTGCTAAAGCCAGAATAAGAAAGGATGCAATTGAGGATCATCAGGAGAGATACTGGGTTCAATGGCGGTGCCAGGCATCCAGAAGGGATTTGTATGTACCATTTATCGAGTGAGGCACAGGGTCTTTGAATGTTTGATGGAAAGCGCTCTTCTTTCAGAAAAAGAGCTTGAAGCCTCGAAGGGTGCGGTTGTCCAACAAGGGTTCTTGCTGCATTCTTGTTGGTTGGCCAAGATCGCACGTTCAACCCATGATAAAGCCTGGCTTGCCTCAAACGTCTTGAATATGAAGGAACAGCTTTTGGCCAAGGAGTTACTCAGACTCAGCATTGCCTTGATCAACCGCATTGAAGGTCAAAAAGCACCAAGCTGGGGTGGCTGGCCGGGCACCCTAAGCACCAGCATGCGGGGTGCTGTGTCAAAGTCAGCACGAGCACCTTTTGTTGCTTTTTTTTTGTGTTGGAAGGAGCAACCTGTGTGTTGTCCCAGTCAAGGTTCGACGGTGTACCTGGCGTGCGGCAGTGGGGGGGTGCTGCAAGCTGTGCGTCCGAGGCCCAGTTGGCGCCCCCCGAAAGCAACGACCGAGAGTCATTGGTGAACACTTCAGCTGGACCCCAACTCATAGTAGGTGAACAGATTTTTTGTGGCCAGGGTTGAATGACTGTTGTGGCCAAGCGAAACCTTGCCACAGACTCACCAAGAGTTTCCGGAGGAGCACAAAGAGGTTTGCCACAGGATGTTGCCCGAATAAAGCATGTCAACATGGTGTGGCTGACATTCACATACCCTGACCTCTTGGCAGCACAGAAAAAGACGTCCCAGATAGACTGCTGGACATGTTTTGGAAGTCTTCGCTGAAAACACTAAATCTAAGCCGAGGTTCAAATTTGATCCAAACAAAGGACAACCCATCCTGGTGATGGTCATGACCCAGGCACGAGTGCTGAATGATCACAGGTGTTTCAGAGAAACGATCAGCCTTTTTCAATGTTTGATCTGTGTTCAGCCTGAATGGTTCAAGAGACGTCAAGAGCCTTGTTCAAAGTTTGGCTCTCAGATTACTGGTCCCAACCTGAAGCCTGTTGAGATAGAATCTTTAGTTTTGTAGTGGTGCTACATACTGCATGATTTCAATGGATCGGACACCAACGTATACCGTAGGATCCACTGGGGTGGAGCCCGATCCATGGGGTGGATAGGGAATATGGATACCCCCGGCTCCGAATCGCACCAGCCAGCCCAGGGTGCCGGAAGCTTCATGCGGCAAACAGAATTGATTGCCTGTGCCCTTCTCTCCTTGGTCCAAGTGTTCAATCCCCTTTTGGGCCGACTTTTTCATGTTTCTGCCGAACCTGAACCTGGACGAAAGAATATGGGAGCCAGGGAGCTAAAGGGAGTTCCCCAACCACACCCTTGTTAGCAAACATTATGCAAACACTTTAAGGCCATGTTTTTGGTGACACGGATTTTCACAACCGTGGAGGCGTTCACATTTTTACTGTTTCTCGTACAGTACATGTATACGATGCTATGGGTTATGTTAACGTTCATGTTAACTGGGGTGGGGTGGGGTGGGGTGGGGCACGTTAACGTTCATGTGCACTTGCATGGGATGTTGATGCTATGGCTTATGTTAATGTTCATGCGCACTTACGTGGGATGCTGATGCATGTTGCTGGCCAAAGTCTTTGTACGTCTATCGCTGCACTTTATTGCTGGGAGAGAATCTTCCAATGGATCTATCGGCATAATTCCTAAGCATGAAACCGCAACCACTCGAAGCAGAAAATGACCGCTTGACAACTTTTCGCCGTCCGTCGCACAATTTGTACTTTTTAACCAGTGCTCAAAACGCAGACGGTTTGCTCATTTTGCTCACCCGCGATCACAAACGCACGGTTGCAAAGAGCCGTGCCACCATGTTTTTGCAATATGTTTAGCTCTAGTTTATTGATGCTTCGAAGAACCTTGTTGCAAAATGTTCGTGCATCATGTCGTTTTGAAATGTTTTGAATATGTTCTTGAGATTTCTTGAGGAACTCCACGGCTGTGATGATGTTCAGTGATGGACACTTTTTTTGGTTCCTAAATGTTCCTATAGCCGATGAAGATTCCATCTCGTTCACACCACTGGGTGAAGGTTTCCATGTTCGTCATGACGTTGGCCTTGCAGATCACGCAAAAACGTCCAAGACGTCCAACGCTTCCCACGCTGAAAAGGCATTGCCTCAAGATGATGGAACAACCATCACGACTCTCTTGAAGGATGTGCGAGAGGCAAGACCTGGAGCTGCGTCGACTAGGGTAAACAGGATACGTAGAGCCTGTTTAGATTGCAACACTAGTGCGAGCATTGCTGCTTCAACCCCTTTTCTAAGACAGAGGTTGCCTGAACAAAAACCAGCTCTTGTTCATTAGTTTCAGGGCGGGGTAGCGTTGGAGTATTGGTGGCAGTATAGATCAGATTGGTGCGGAGACTTTGAGCAGAGTTCCTGAAGACAGGATTCCTTAAAGACAACGCCTTTACAGACCAATGGATCCACGAGAGGAGCATTGAATGGTGTTCCTCGAGGCCATGTGTGCTCTGCATGAAGATTCTGTGCCTTGGTCAGGTGCTCCGCTTGTGAAGGCCAGGTGGTCCGCTCAGCTGCTGAGTGATAGGGAGTTGGGACACTGCAATAGCACAAAAACGAAAACAGTAGCCAAAACAACGGGGACTCGCAAACTCTGAGTTAGGTGAAGGGGCCTTTCAACAGAAAAATAGATGCCATCATCAATCACGAGCTGAGATGCACATGCAAGAAACAAGGTTGGAAATTTGATCCATATGTTCGAGGAAATGATGATGAGAAAATTGATTGTAGAATTCTTCAAATCCCACAGATTCAGGTCATTCGGGGACATTCTCTTGAATGATTTCAACTCTGTTGAACATGTTAAAAGATATATTGGATCTTAAGTACAGATTGTTACAATATATATATATAATATTAAATATATTTTGTTTTTATACTATATTCTATAAATATTAATTATTTTTAATTAAAGATTTAAAGAATAATCTATTTAAAAACGATATGTATTTTATATCGTTTTAACATAAATATAGATAATGGATGGAATTATTAAATTGCATATAGTAAATAATATATTAAGATAAAAATATAATATATATTATTGGATATTATTAAGGAATTTTGCATATAGATGGAAATTGTTTTTTAATAGATAATTATAGGATTGTTGTTATTTGTTTTTATTTCTTGGAGATGGAGATTGATATTTATTTGTTTTAGTTTGTGGTTAAGTCGGCTTTAATATTTATTTTCGGTAAGATAATTGAGCCTAAGAATTTTTTGTTCGATTTATTAAGTATATTATTGTTCGCATAACTATTTACGAAGTAATCGATTGATCGTTCGATTATAAATTTAATATGGGTTGAGAGCATTTAATCGATCGAGAATAATGATAATAATATATAATTAAAGTAATATTAATTTAGAAAATAAATAATATATTTATTTAGAATTGAATAAAATAAATAGATTATATAATATATAAAAATTATATATTTGATATAAAAATATATAAAACCGTTATTTGTAGTTTACGATTTTTCCGAATATATAATTTTCGCATTTTTTTTTTTTCGTTCTTTCGTATTTTATAGAAATTGGTTTTACATCTAGGCGGGATGGGAAGATTTGAATTTTTTATATGCATATTTTTTATTCCGGATATGAGGGTTGCCTTTTTAGCCTTAGGAGAATACGAGAGCCCGTATCGTCTTTATAATAGCCTTGACCGTCGGACGAAATACTAAGAGGCTGTCGCGACCTCTTTAAGGCCCCGATAAGCATTAGATATGGGTGTTATCTGGCTTAGGTTTTATAATTATGGATGCGGAAATATCGATAGACCCCTAAGTCCAAAGAGTCCCATCTTAATCAAGCCCACACAGGTCTATTTCGCGCGCTTCAAAGGAACGCCTCCAGATCCTTACACTATGCAAGTTGGCTCGACTGGTATAATCGATCCCAGTATGATATTATTATTGCTTAGGAGATCGGTTGGCACATTATTAGTGAGTGGAGTACTCCGTTATGGCATGGATATAATCCATGGATTGCCAATTATATATCCGGCAGGATTTTGCAAATCCGCATATAACTGTATCGACCCCATGACGTTTATGCTATGTATCAACATGCATGGAACTCAGGTGGAAATTAATTGCAATTATTGCAAAAACGAAAACGAATTTGGACTTGTTTCTAGGAGTGCATTCGTGACACACTAGCAAATAACCTTCTATTGTTAGGCGATGATTATAACACAACACTTGATTATGATGGTCAGCATGTCTTCACGGTGGATCCCAAGTATGCCAAAGCTGCCCAGACTGACCGGGCCCTGTTCGACTCCCTGGTCCAGGACTACAACTTGGTAGTTGTCCATATTAAAGTTTTTCATCCTATCTTTGTCCATGATAATTATAATATCCGGATAGATTTCGTGCTTATGCGAAAGGAGCAAATCTCTTGGCGCACACTGCAACCACAGCATCATCCAAACTTTGACTTTTTGTATGGCAACCAAGGCCCGAGACACTACCCCCTGAGTTTGTAATTATTTAAATGATTCCCAACTCCCAAAGCTCAGAACCTCGTGGGTATCAACCGATTCCGCCTCCGCCAGGCCTGGACACAGAATACCCAGCAGTGGACACAGTTCGTTGAGAAGGCACGTCAAATCATTGCAGCCTGCCACCACACGGGCTCTCCGATTGATCTTAACCTGCACTTGGAATAAACCCTGGTGCAATTATGTTAGGATTTTTTTCCAACAGTGCGGCAGCAGGTTCCACCGGATCCTGCCTTTCGATCATTTATTGCCCAGATGTGGCAGGCTCGTAAGATTGCACTTGCATTACCTGATCTCAATATGAAGTCGGTGTTTCATGGGTGGTATTATTTGACTCGGTGTCGCATGTTGCACAAAAAGATCAAGCAGTATAATAAGACCAACAAAAAGACAAAATTGGAAGCATTTCTCCAGGAGGGGGCTGCTTTGGCCATACGCCATCAATCATTCGACTTCTTTCGCAGAATCCGTCAGCTGTGCCCAAAACAGAGATACAAATGCATCCATATATTCGATTCACATGGACAGCCTTTGAATCCCAAATAGGAATTGGATGCACTTGTTCAATATTTTGGGACACAATTCCATGACCCAGACTTTCACCCCCCCGGTTCGGCCACCATTGCAGGTATTATCCTTTGATGAAACAACCGTACATGATGCTCTGCATCGTATGCCGGCCACCAAAGCAGTGGCACCACCGAGTCTGCCGGCCATCATATGGAAAGTTTTGGCCCGTGAATTGGCTGCTTCAACCTTTCAAGCTTTAGACCATTGTTGGCGTGTCAATCCCCCGCAGGCCCCGGAAGCATGGACGGCAGGCTGGCTGCACCTAATTCCAAAGCCGGGCAAACCCAGCACGAAGCCACAGGCACTTCGACCCATATGCCTACAGCATCCGGTCTGCAAGATTGCTTCGAATTTTGTCACCTCCCAACTTTTGCAATACTCACACGATAAACTTAGATATTTCCCCTTACATGCCCATTTCCCGCAGCGGAATACTGCTGATTGTTTGCTTCGTGTCTCACAGCACTACAGACAGGTTCGTGCACGCTGTCAAGAATACAGCAAAGATAATTCAGCTGATGGTATGTTCGGAGGCATTCAAGTTTCCCTCGACGTGAATAAAGTATTTGATTCGATCAGCCGAAACACCGTTGGTCTTACCCTCCAATATCTGCAAATCCCACAGGATCTCCAGACCATGATTCAGACCTTGTTGTCCCCTCACAAGTATTATATCCCACACAAATAGTTGGTTGATGAGATATGGCCTCCCGAGGGATTCGTCAAGGCTCTAAAGATGGTCCCATCTTATGGATATTCTGCATGCATTTGGTGCTGACAGACTTGGCAGCACATTTTTCGCACCGCTGGATCCATGATCACATCATCATTTTTGCCGACGACATCCACTTGAGATGGGACATGCAACGCCTGTCCGATGGCCTTGCAGCCCTGACAGATCTTGATCATATCCTCCAGGTCTTTCGAATGTATGGCTTCTCTATTAATCTCGACAAGAGTGTTGTTTTGTTCCGGGTTGTTGGAAAAGGGGCCATCCGATTCACCAAATAGTGGATCCAACGCACCAAGGCCGGGCCATTTCTGACCCTGCCGGACTCTTCAACACGTCTGCCGATGGTTTCCAAAACAGCCTACTTGGGAGTGGTCGTTAGCTACAGAGCATAGGAGGTTGACACAGTCCACCGTCGCCTCCAGGCGGCCCAAATATATTTTTCTATTTTGCGGCAGTGGCTCACAGCCCAATGTATACCGCAAAGCATTCGTTTTCGCTTGTACCAACAATGTATATTGCCAACGATCATGTACGGTATCCACGAAACGGGAATAACATAGAAGGGCTTTCGTAAAATCATAAGTACCATCAATGTGCACTATAGGCATGAATCAACGCACGACCTGTTTCATAGATTGAATCAACCTTCACCTTGGGCGATTCTCCAGAGCCACAACCTTCGATTGCGCCAATCGTTGCTGCACAAAATCCAGCAAGCAATCGATACCGCCATGGAGGACCAACCTCCTGACGTGATTGCCCTGACCCCGGATTACCCTATTAGTCAACTTGATACTCCGACTGACTCCACCTAGCCCCATCTCAGGCCCAACCTCTAGAGTGCCATGAATGCCATAGACAGTTCAACCAGGCGGGGTTGCTGAAACGGCATATGCGTCAGATGCATCAGATTGCGTGCTTGCCTGAGGATGTATATCAATCTTTAAGAGATTCCGTAGATGGCACCAGTATCTATCGTCATTGCATGATTCGAAAATCAATCATGACGGCCTTACATACACATATAAAAAAGCGTATTTGCACAGCTTTTGACATGCGTCAGGCTTTGGTGATCCCGATTGTATCCCGAGCTGAAGTGGCCATGCACATACGCCACCGTTCGTATATGGGCCTATATTTGGACGAATCACTGTGCCAGGAACTTGCCACTGGTTGTGCCTTCTGCAATCAGCAGGTCCATGCAAAAGCCATGACACGTCACTACAGAGATCAACACCAGGAAAAGATTGGCCCAGCAAATACTCACTTGGATATGGTCAGGGGTATAGCCAACTTCGGATCAGGCCGTGCAGAATGCCCGCTTTGCTATACCAAAAGTTTCAACGTCCAGACACATTTTTGCAGTGTGATATTCCAATTGGCGGCCATGACGGCCCATGTGTTTGATCCTGCGCACTTCCCAGTCATGCCATGCATGAAGCGTGCTTGGTACCCAGCTATAGCCTCAGATACAGATCAATTGCCTAATGAAGCTCCATCTCCGACATCTGCTACTAAGAAGCTCCGGGGACCAATGGATTTGACCTCAACTCCGGACACTGATCCACAGGCAGAGTCCAAAGCTATCCAACCCAGCACGGACCAAGCCGGCTCTGGACCCTCGATGTTCAAATGCCCATTGTGTCCGGCAATCTTTCTGTCCCAATATATATATGATTTGACCCAAGATCAAATAGTGCATCGTACACCAGGGACCACTCCTATTTCCAGTAACACCCAGACCCGTCGTGGCAGACCTCCGGGCAAAGATACCATTCAGACACGCTTGGCTGAGATTGCCACAACTGAGATTCCGGTCTCGTTGTCAGAATTCACCTGCCCATTGTGCCTGGAAATGATTGGTTGAAAGGGCCTGGCTCAACACATCCGCCTAATGCATCAGATTGACAAATCAGAGTCGTTCTCATTCAGGCCAAGCCGGGACATGATGCCGGGACATTTGAGCTGTAATCATTGTAGAGCTTCCTTCACCATGCCGTTTGCACTTCAGAACCACTTTAGCAGAGGAATATGTCCACAGCTGGTCATTCAATGGATCAAAGACCAGCACTATGGTCCATCCGCACCAGCCGAAATGCAAGATGACACACCTTTGCCGAGATGGATCTCAGATCCGATCCCTTTGACTTTGGGACACAAGACAACAGGCCAAATCCCGGATTGCGTGAACATGTTACACCACGTCACCATGTCATTTTACCAATTGATTGCATTTGTTCCTGAAGCACGACTTCACTAATATGCACAGGCAGCCAAGTGGATTTGCCACTTCCGCAACCTGCCTCAGATATTGATGACCTATGATACGCTCTTCACGGTGGTGGCTTGGAAAACCGCCATTGTATCTTTTCGATGGGCCTGGCACTCAACTAGCTTGGACTCATGGTGGACCCCACGGGACATTGTGATTGACACGTATCAGAATCAGCAAACTGTTTTGCATCATATCTTGATGGAGCTCGAACACGTGTTAGCCCGTGACCTTGTTCTCGCTGCAGTCGGTAGTAGCTATGGCTGAGAGTATGTCCAACGACGACTTGTCCTTTCAGGATCTGGTGGATGCACTAGGATCCCATATGAAACGACCTCGAATGACAGACTCCGAATCTACCACCCAGACTGGCAAGGGCAGATCGAAACGGACTCATCCACGAGGTCCGAGCCAGACTCCTCTTTAGTTCAGATGCTGGCAAAACTTTGTTTGCGGCAGGAAGGCATGCTCAATGCCATGTGTTTGGATCGCAATTTCCTGCTCTTCATCCAGGCAGGGAAGGGGTCCATCCTTCCCCCCATGCTCACGGCCTCAAGAGAATGGCACACCCAGAAGCAACAAGCTGGCGTAACATGTCCATTACGCCAAATATATTTTCCTGAAGGTGGTGGAAGAGCTAGTTCAGAGCTTTGGCCGCCTCAATATCGAAGATAGCGCCGACGCATTGTGCACCAATCTCCGGAGCAAGCAAGTCTTGACCGCTCAGAACGAGTCGAACACCTGTCCTGGGATCATTAGGCGAAATGCCTGCGACCCACCAAGCAGGAGCCTTTGTCCTTTGCTCGAGTCAGGGAGATCTTGACCTTGTTGACCCTGTTGACCCGATTTGGAGCCAATACCGACTTGATCCACCGCTTCGTTCCGTTGAAGCCCCATGAATCAGGAGGGAATCCAGGAGGACAGTCAGCTGGTGATCCCATGGCGCCTGGACCTTTCGTTGCGCGCCCAGGAATCTCACCAGCTTTTTGGAACTTCAAGCATTGTACGGGAACGGAATGGGGCAGATAGTACCACTCCGCATCCGTCCAACCTCACTCCAGAGGTCACCATTGACTCAGGCCACAGCACGACAGATAAGAAAGTAATTAGATGTTTGTTGGACCACGCCTTCTGCAATAGTGGTGACACCTGCTACCTCAACAGTGTCATATTGAATCAGCTGTGGTCGATGGTTTCACACAATAGCTTCACTCCATCTGATTGGGATGAATGGGGCGCGCATCTTTTGTCCTTTTTGACAAATGTTGGATGGCAGTTGGCCGACCTTGTTGTAGATGAGCCGTTTCGTTCTCTTCACGGTCCATGGCTGACCGCTCATCCTTGGGGAACCCAATAGGATGCTGCTGAATATGCCCGTTGGTTGCGTGAACAGTTCATGCGCAACCTAGGCCAATGGATGGCAAAGCAGACTGCCTACCAGTCAAGAGGATGGCGGGGCGTTGATAGCTCCGATCCTGCTCCGCTGCCCTGATCAAAAAGCTTATGTATTGCAAACCATGATACAAGTATGCACCAGTAGTCCCCATACACCAATGCGTATTTGTCAGAGCACCCCAATATATGTCTTCAGATTGAATGCTTTCCAAACTTGCGCACCAAGAATCGCATGCAAGTTGATTTTCCCAGGTCCCATATCCAGATCCCGATTTTTGGACGAGCCTCTGGCCTTGATGTGTATTGGGCTAAATATCGTATTATGAATTTGATTTTGCACTTGTGTAAAGTGCCTCATTCAGGACACTACCAGTCCTGGTTGCTGATCAATGGAAACCTTTGGTTGATTGATGATAATCAATTGCCCTGGTTGAGTTAATTACACCCCTCCATACAGATTGATTATTATTTATTTTTGGCTTGTGCCTCAGCAAGGGCTCGCGAAGTTTTGGCGCCGACCTTTTCCCAAGATGGCCGAAGAAGATCCTTGGACCCAGCTCCTTAAAGACACCTTTCGTTAAACTCAGGCTATACCGACTTCCGGGGCTCCCAGATGCACCTGATACATCCGCTTTCGTAGCGCTGCCCAATACGGGCGAATAATACATTAGCCGGAAGTGATTTTTTTTAAATATATATATATATATATTTGTATGTATATTTCAAAAAAAATATTGTATAAAAATAACATTATTTAAAAAAAATATAATATATATATATATAAAAAGCGACATTTCTGGCTTAGTTTTCGGGCAGCCATTCTTTTTTTATTTTTATCCCATAAGGAGTCGTAATCGCGATTTATAAAAATGAAATATTTTGACGGATTATATTCCAACCAAATTTTATAATGCATTCGTCAAATATAGAATTATCAGCAAAATTAATTTGCCAATTGTGGCCGCTCTCTGCTTCGCACCGGCCCACAGGCGGCTAGTGCTAAAGATCACCTAAGGCAAATCATGAATTGGAATGCCAGCCGGACGCTACAGTACGACCAGTTCCATGACTGGCGCATTGCTAGTTCGTATGATTGCTTCATAATGCAGGAATTAGATTGGTGTTTCTCAGGGGAATGGATTTCAAATCATTGGTATTTCATAGATAGTGCCGAAAAATATGCCTCAATAAATTATAATCATGATTAGAAAGAATTTAATCCCCGCCAATCGAATTTACTCAGCCGTCCACATGCCTAGACGTTGCATCCAGGTTCGACTCCATTTGCAATATTCCTATGATTTAATTGCCATATACCAATATTCATGGAATGATAGCAAGGGCACCCAGGCTCTCTGCGCTCGTCAACGACAACTTTGGTCCAAACTTGAGGATTATACCAAATATATTCCCAACCACCACTTTTTAATTCTTTCTAGGAATTTCAATTGTCCTCTTCAATAATCTTCACCAGTGATCGGTAGCTGGGACCCTAAATATTCGACAGCCTCTCAACATAACCAACCCATAACCAACCCATATTTCAGGAGATGATTGAACGCCTTGAACTTGTTGCCATGCACTGCCAATCCAATTGGCAGGCCACATTCGTTCATGGTTCACATGCCACACGCATTGATTTCATGTTCATCCGCCTGTTTCAAGTCCGTCGTAACTCCATGATTCTTCATGTAAATGACTAGTTTGAGCGTAATTTTGGGAATAGTGGATCTCAATACAGACCATTAGGCCTTGCTTACCCAGATGGCATCCCACGCCACGGACACGCCAAACCCCCCGCCCAATCGATCGCTTCCGTCTCCGACAGGCCTGCATATCCCAGTCACAACAATGGATTGATTTTATTGCCGATGCACGTACGATCATTGCTCAATTTGATCGTCCCCATCACCCCACCTCTCCGGACCGATGTCATGATCTTGAGCAATCCCTTTGTAATCTTTGCATTAAAATCTTTCCTAAGCTCACTCTGGGATTTCGACCTGAACAAACTCCGCGCCTCTCCATATCGAGTCGCATGTGGCAGGCAAGACATGGGGCAATGGTCATTTCCCATAGGACTTTGCCGGACGTATTTCGCAGTTAGAAGTGCCTGATTTTGTATGCCAGATTGCATCGTCAAATCAAGCAGGCCAGCAAGATAATGTACCTTATAGTCTTCAATATAATGCTTTCGATTGGTATAGACAGATCAGAAAATTTTCACCCAAACAACCACATCGTAAGATCCAGTTGTATAACACTAGTGATCAACCACTGCCCCCCCAATCTGGAATTCATTCGCATTGAGGAATTTTTCGGAGATCTGTTTCATGACCCGGACTTCGATCCGCCCAGGTATCCGCCACTCGAGATTCCATTTGATACAAAAGACATCATGAAAGGCCTGAGCACTCTGCCAATCTCCAAAGCATTGCCTCCAAATGGATTGCCCGCAGTGGTATGGAAGACCCTTGCGAACAGCGGCCTAGTTACATCTTCTCACCAAGCCTGGCAAGCCATGCAACACCCCAAATCCTTAGACCCATATGCCTTCAGCATCCGGTTGATAAAATTGTGTCGGATATATTCATTCATTATATTACGCACCATGCTTTCCCCCCATTGTATGCATGTTTGCCAGCTCGTAGTACCATTGATTATCTTCTCCTAGTATCTCAATATTGTCGTCAAATTCGAGATGTTTGTCAGATGCGCCATACCAACCTAGATAAGTAATCCTTGATTAGGGGCCTTCAGATTTCACTAGACATGCAGAAGGTTTTGACTCCATAAGCCGTGACGTTGTGATCCGTGCCTTGCAAAGTCTGTCCATTCCAGACCCGGTTGCAAATATGGTCCAATCCTAGCTTTCACCACCCAAGTATGTTGTTCCATTCAAGGATTTGGTTGGATTTTTGCAAGCCAATCGATCCAGCAAGATTCCAAGGGAACACCGACTCTCTAGACGCTTTGCATGAACTTAATAATGATGGACCTTCTTGCCAGATTCAATTTGACATGGCTATATGACCATCTCATTGCTTTTGCGGACGATGTCCATCTTCGATAGATCCTCCATACCCCTCAAGATGGATTCCAAGCTCTAACTAATTTGCCCTTTATTTTGAACTTGCTCAAGTCCTACGGCCTGAGGATCAATACCACGAAAAGCGTGGCCTTGTATCGTGTCATTGGACGATCCGCACCATCCTTCTTGAAAAGATGGGTATATCGCACGAAGACAGGCCCAAAATTTCGGGTCCCAGAACTTGAGTGGCAGATTGTCAATTATCGAGCCTGGGATGTTGACACCGTACAGCGTAGAGTTGCAGCTGCCAATCACAATTTTTCGATCTTGAGACAATGGCTCACAGCCCAGCCTCTGCCTTGTTTGCGGATTTATCCAAAGCGTTTGAACGGGTCAATGCGTTTTGGATTCTGCATATCCTGCACGTCCGTCAATGTATCCCTTGGGTATTGCAGTTGGCCAAATACCTCATTTTTGGGCGAAGGATCCGACACAAAGTCCAAGGACGGCTCCTGCCTCCGCGTGAAGCTTACTCTGGAGTCGATATGGGTAAATCTACGTCAGTGTATTTCTTCTGTCTTGCCATGGATCCTGTTTTTGTTGCATTGCACCAGGTACCAAGAGTCCTTTTAATTGCAGGGTATGTGGATGATATTACCATAGTTGGTACGCAAAGAGAACCACAATAGATAAGGGATGTTTTTGAATTAATTGACTCATGGCCCACTACAGGAGTTCTAATGGATGTTCACACATGTTGGCAAGTGGGCCTTTCCACCGTGCCCCTGCCTAAACAACAACTGTTACGCTTTGCGGATATCTCGAGTGATTTCATACAGTGGCATGAACAAGGTGAAGCTACTTGTTCGCGTGCAATCCGTCACATCCCTTCCCATGCGCACTTCTTTGCTTTGCGTCATGGAGATCATTGTGCACTTTTTCATACTAGTCAAATCCATGAATGGGCGCAAGGTGGACACCACCTTTTCCTGCAGCTTTCAGCTAGCCCATGCAAATGCCGATCCAAAACCCAACTCCTCACGAGTGTTGCTTTCACAACTGAGCAATTCTTTCAAGTTGACAGTGCAGGATTAGGAGGCCAATGCATAATTTTTTCCACAATCAATCTTAGCCTAACTATCCATACGGGGTGGGCCTGTCGCTTACAATCTGAACAAATGGAATACGCTCGGTTACAACACATCATGCCTTCTCTTCTCTCCAAATAGTTACTCAAGTTTCGCACGCGTATTGCTGCTGGAGTCAAAGGCAATCTCAGCATTCATGCCAAGATTATCTACTTCAATGCCTTCTCTTTGAGCCTTTTCTACTATGTGCAGACTCATCGATACTTTTCACTACCTTTGCTACTGCCACTATACCGTGTTCTTACCGACTTTCTTCTCAAGCGTCACTGGTTTCCGCAGCTGAAGCTGGTTGGCCTTTGTCGCTGGCTCCGTCTGGGCCCCCTTCTTGACCCCTCGATTATGCACGCAGTATCACTTTTTGGTTGCTACCTGCGGCAGGGTCATGCTGCGTTACCTTCTTTCCTGCGGGGCTCAGATGATTCATATACGCGGCAAGTTTATTCTTGCTGGAAATACTAGCAACAGCAACTTGCACCAGATGAAGTTAGACAACTATTGCAAGTCCTTGATCAACCTAACCTCTCTCCTCAAATTGTCAGACGATTTCTGGAGCGATTCAAGCAACTTTCTATAGCACGTATGGTGGACGATTCAATTTTGCACCTCTCTTCCAGAATCTCTCGCAATGGATGGACTTATGGGTTCTAGAGATGTTACAATGTTCAGGGAGAGAGTTACGCTCTCAAGCAAGACTAGATGCCCAACACACTTTTCTCACTGCCAATATGACTTCCGGCCAAGAGGACTCCGCACTTCAGAAATGACGGTCTAGGTGGTCAAAAAGCAAGAAAGAATCTGGTATAAAAAAGGGATAAGTAGACCATCACTTCCAAATGAGACCCGCAGGGTATCTAAGGCTGTAAGCCAAGTTTTGGCTACGCTTCAGTTGTGAAGCTTCCAGCCTAGGTCGCCGCTGACGATTAGGACATGTTGAGAGCATACTCCAGGGTGTGGAGGGTGGGCTGAACATTGTACTCTAGAACCAAAATGGCACGCAGAACATGAAACATCACAAAACAACATGTGAAGATCACATAGTACGTTCTAGAGATGTAACAATGTTCAGGGAGAGAGTTACGCTCTCAAGCAAGACTAGATGCCCAACACACTTTTCTCACTGCCAATAATTGCTTCAGAGGTTGTTGGGACATTTCTCACCAGGCAGCATTCCAACAACACTCGGTAAAAGAATCCCTAGTCGCTCTGAGTGGCAGTGGAATGAAAAGTGCAGATGTCAATGGTGATCAAGCGACCATTGAACCGGAAAGGTTTCCGGATGAATCTGGGCTCCCCGGTGAAACGAAAAGAACTGCTCGAGGCTCATTCGATGCCTCGTGTCCGCTGTGAATTTGACGGGCAAGGGATCAGGAAAGCTCCATCGGCTGAGGAGATCAGCATCTTGGTTCAAACTTCCGGGAATATGCGAGATATCACAGGTGACTCGTGCCGAGACTAGGACATGTGCTAAATGTTCGACAAAATAGCACAACGGGGCTGATGTAGTAAAGAGCTTGTTACCACTAGCCTCTGTAGCAGCATTATCACTGAGACTCTTTAAAGTGCAGGGGAACGCATGCGTGAGGACACAATGCTATGCACAGAAGTACAAGAAATGCTTGGGCGAGTGTTTCATAACATGCAATATCACGCTGGGCTTCTGGTCGAACTGGGATGTCGAATTTCTTAACTTCATGGACATGCCACTGCTCGGCGAACCAAAAGATTCGGTGCTTGGAGGCAACAAAACCGCCGACTTGAAACAGGTCCCCTTGGGCAGAGGCGTCGGCGGCGGCTTGAATGGGTGCCTGAAAGGATGGGCGCATGGTTCGAAGAGGAGTGGAGACTGTTAACCATCGAAGCCATAACTTCAGTACACGACGACTGTGAACAGACAGTTTTCTTTGCTTCGAACTAGGATTTACTATACGAAGCCACAATCGTCTATCTGTCAATCTAACTGCTTCTACTTCCTGCAGGGTTTGGACAGGAGTGTGTCGAACTGAGATCAGTTTAGAGTGCTTGGGAATCGCAGTTCCGGAAGGGGTACTGATGAAGGTGAGATCATCAGAGAGACACGACTTCACTAGTGTCCAGTATCCTGGGCCGACACTATAGTGAGTGGCAGGACACGTGTGCAGGTCTGAGAACAACCAGTGCAGCAAGGCCCGAAAGGGAAGAAACAACTGAGTGATCCACAACGCAAGGCCCGTGAAGCGCTCCAGCTGTTTGCTAGAACAATGACGATGGTTGAGAAGTTCCTCTATCTGGGCAATGAGTTTGCTCTGTTTTTCAGGGTGAAGACTGACAAGACCATTGAAGAAATTGAATCGCCATCCGATCCAATCAACCATGGGACCAAGGGTACACTTTCTCCAACTGAGAGGTATACGGAACACTCGACAGAAGAGTGCAAGCAGAGTTGCAAACAATGGAAGGATGGACTTTGGTTGGGTCAGCAGAAAATCGTCAACAAACAGCCATAGGCCATGTTGGACCCAAATCAGGCGATGCCATACTCGAACGAGCCATGCTCCGAGTCTGCCCCACCAAAAGGCACTAAAGGTAGCTCCAAAGGGACAAATCCTATAGAAGAAAATTCGACCTTGGAAGGTGAATCCAACTAACCCTTGATGGCGTTCGGAGAGGACGATCCTCTTATGAGCTGATTTAATGTCGAAGGTGGCCGCATGCTGAGGCTCCGAACACTGTCGAAGAGGAAAACTTTCAACAACGTCGCGAGCTGACGGGTAGCACTGGCGTTCTGGGATGATGCAATTCTGATTAGTGTTACATACACTGCTGTCGAGTACCAAGCGGGGAGGCCGTGAATCAGAAAATGCGATGCCCAATTTACCCAGGGCAACACCTTGGGGGTATGCTTGTTGGGCATCAGTTTCTTCTCCATCAAATTCAAAAACCCATCCTTGATCGATCTCATTTTGGATGAGTTCACGTGTGAGATCGGGGTGGTCTTCGCTAGATTTCCAATTACCTCGATGAATTTGCAAAGCGGGAGGTTCGGTATCAGAACTAAAATCTCGTTCCCAAAACACTTGACTGGCATGTATCGGGTCATCCGAGGTGCCGGCTGACACTCCTGCAATTAAGCAGGAAAAGACCTGAGAATCCGGGTCATGAATGTGCTGGCTCAAATGTTGGAGAGCGTTCAAGCACATAGGTTGGTGAGGTCGGACAGACCAATCAGTGGGAATCCATGAAGAAAATGCTTCACGAAACTTCTCAATGCAGTCTTCCGAGAACGGGGGATCAGGTTTTTGCTGCTCCATGTGTGCAACAAACTCTTTGTGCAAATTCCGTTCCAGAATCAGCGCAATCCAGCTGTCACGAAGGGGTTTAAGAACATCCGTGACATTAGGGGGAAAACTCCAGTCCGGTTGGCTACCTCGTCCACCACCGTCATGCAACGCGTGTGGCGGATCGTGAAGGGGTTTGACAGGAATCAAACCGAGTGTCTGCTCTAGAGTCAAATCTGGTATTCTGGGGCCGATGTGGGCATTCTTGGGACAACATAATAGCCAAATCTTTGGGATATTCGGCGGTTTTGCGGCTGAGGTATGTGCCCGACTGATCTTGAATACCTGCATACGGAGCATTATTCGAATGAAGACACTGACTGGCATGTTCCACAAACCAATCATGACTGCATGCAAACATCCAGTGCTTTGAAATGTTCAAAGAAAACTGACATGCTGCCAAAACTCAACAATGACAGGCACGCTGATTTACCCAGGGTTTGACTACTGGATCATACCAAGTAAACGCGTTGGGTGGGGATTCAAGGTGGCCGTGGCCCCCCGCAGCAAAAGTGTGCTGTAAGCACCACACGGCACGATGCAAGAGTTCGCGGCCGCTGTTGATCCGGTCTTGCTCGGAGGGGGTTGGATTGGGAACGCCTAACGGAAACTCATGCGTTCGTACCGGGGTGGGTCCCGGAGTTCGAAGCTTCAGGAGTGAAAATTCACTGCATGGAGGACTAGCTCCACAGTAGGCCACAAGGCCCGAAGCACATAAACGCAACAAGTTCTCAAAATACGTGTCATTGAGAAGGTCCATTTCAGGTGAAATCAACAGGTCAATTGCTAATGTAGCGTGACCCATGTGGTCAAGAGCGGTGCTGAGCGGAGCGCTGGGCCACTGCAAATGTCCAAAAACAGGTTAGGCCCTGGCGCAATGATGGCAGCACCTGAGGACAGTGTAGGTGAGATACATGCAACAGAGGGGGGTGATACATAAGGTTGCTCGACATCAGGAGGTGCAGGGACATCATGTGGTACCCTAGACGTGTCGTGGTCCCTTTCTGAACACGCAGGGCCCCTTCAAAAAGGGGCTGCTCTGTGGTCGGCGGCACTATGCTTCTGGCCACAAACGGTGCCATCGGGTTTCAACACTGCACAAACATGTTCGTACTTACAAGCCTTGGGATTGGGACACGTCTTTTGCTGATACTTCAAGCAAATCGTTTTCTTTTGGCCGTCACGTGTGACTTCAGTTCCCCAAGCTGGGCGTGCAGTGGACGTTGCACCTTTTGCCATACCTTTTGTGGGCGATTTACCGGATCCTTTTTGGCTACCTTTGCCTTTGCCTTTGGGAAGCATGCGAGGTACATATGGGCGGGGTTGCAACAAAGAAGCCATGTCTGCACTGATTTCCACTAGTTCATGAATGGCGTCATCCAGGGTCCATTGCTTGTAATTGTACAATTCTGCGATCTTGCCCCAAAGGACTTGATCCGCTGACTGAAGTTCAGCGACATTGGGTGGACGTAAACCACTGTCTGGTTCGAAACGCTGACTTGCGAGTGAAAGGAAGCGATGAACATACTTCTTAAG
>CAXAMN010009002.1:856899-885995 GCA_963970005.1 Durusdinium trenchii | reverse complement strand
TACTACTAGGAGCAAGGACGCTACTAGGGGCTCGTGGCCTTACTACTAGGAGCAAGGACGCTACTAGGGGCTCATGGCCTTACTAGCAGGAGCAAGGATGCTACTAGGGGCTTGTGGCCTTACTAGTAGGAGCAAGGACACTACTAGGGGCTCGTGGCCTTACTACTAGGAGCAAGGACGCTACTAGGGGTTGGTGGCCTTACTACTAGGAACAAAAGCGCTACTAGGGGCTCGTGGCCTTACTACTAGGAGAAAGGACGTTACTAGGGGCTCATGGCCTTGCTACTAGGAGCAAGGACGCTACGAGGGGCTCCAGATTCTTCCAAGTGACCTGGCCCCCCCCCCCAGCCAAAACGATTGCAGCGTTCTTTTCTGATTCACTGAAGGCGGGGCTTTGTGTCCTCGCTGCTTGGCGGGCTGGGAGTGGGTTTGGGTAGATTTTGGATCAGCCAAGGAGAGCCCACACTACTCTGCGGGTTTGTGATCTAATCTAGAGCTTTGCTTCCAACTGGTCTTGCTTGGCAGCGATTTCCTCCCTTCCGAAAGCCTTCTTGTCCTACGACTTCGGTTCCAGGGAAAAATCCGCCTTCCGAATCGCCCGAGGTGAACTCGATCTTCATGGCCATCGAATTGGAGTTCGAAGGCCGCTTCAATGGTCAGACCTTGAACCAAGGCCATGCGCCGGCGCCTCGGCTTCAGAGGCCGAGCGAGAGCACCTGTTCTGCCCTTGGCAAATTCAGAACCGTAAGGAAGATGCCCCCCAGCACAAACTCCCATGCGGAATTTCAGCCTTGGTTTCATGGGCGCCCTTCCCATGCAGGTGGCCGATCCTTCCTTCTTCTTTTCCGTTTCTGACAACATTTTTGCCGTGCTGTACTTCTTGGAGCTTATGTGCCTTCGGCTGGGCAGCTGGGGCGGGGGCAAGGCTTCAGCTACCGTACCGTGCTTTCCAGCTACCCCATGACCTGCCCGCCCACCGTGGGCGGGCTAATGGCCCATGGCCCGCAATCACAGCATCCTTGAGGTTGGAATTGGCGACTCGCACGTGGCTCCCGCAACCGAGGTCGAGTGACTTCGGAAGGGTTTCCCCTCAGACTTTCCTTTCCCTCACCTGGTGGGACTCTCTAATTGAGGCTCCCTCATTTTCGTTGGACCCTCCAGCACCGTGGAGCGCGGTCACACGACCGCCCTCCCTCGACCCGTCCAGGACCGACGACGGGTCCGAGCCGGTCGCGCCACGCAGGGCGCGCATCGCCGTGGAGAGGCGGAAGTTCTTCACCACCTTAGTGTCGCCCGGTGTGTCGGCCGGGTTTCGGTGGATGGAGCATCGGCGGGGACGGTTTGGTGGATGGAGGGTCGGTGGGTGGACCAAATGCAGCATGGGCCAACCTGGTAGAGGAAGACTTCGGAAGAAGGATTCTGTTGCCAGTGTGTTGCAGGGTGAGGTTGAGAGTAGGTAGTGTGAGTATGGCACCAAGTGCGGAAGTTGAAGTAGGTGAGGGCGCGCGGGGACACCAGTAGGTTAGTTTGATTGCCCACGATTTGATGGATCCAGGGATATTTATGTGTGTGCGCACCAGGTACGGCAGCCCGGTTTTTATCCTGCCAGGGGCCTCCAGGACAGTTCATCTTCGCATGGCCGTTGGCAGAACAACCCCCCGCCCTAAAACCTCTTCCTCCCGAAGATGGGCCAGACCGCCTGCCATTCTACCATGTCTTTGAACACCCAAGATGGACACTGAATGGAGCGGCCGAATGACTAACATGGAAGCGGGAAACTCTTTTTGTAGAGGGGTCATCCAACGGGGAGTGTGTATATAAGTATATAGATATGAATGTACATATATATATATATACATATTGTCATGTCATGTCATGTCATGTCGTGTCATGTCATGTCATGTCATGTCATGTACGTATGCATGTATGTTTTTATGCATGATGCATGCATGTATGTATGTCATGTCATGTCATGTCATACAATGTAATGCAATGCAATGTAAATTATGTATGTGTGTATGTACGTATGTAATGTATGTAATGTAATGTAGTGTAGTGTACTGTAACGTCATGTAATGCAAGTAAGTAAGTAAGTATGTATGTATGTATGTATGTATGTATGTATGTATGCAATGTAATGTAATTTAATGTAATGCAATGCAACGCAATGCAATGTAATGTAATGTAATGTAATGTATGTCTTGCTGTGTACTTTAATGTACAGTACTGTACTGTACTGTATGTATGTATGTAAGTACGTATGTATGTATGTATGTGTGTATATATATATGAAATGTATTGTAATGTAATGTAATGTAATGTGATGTTTGTATGTATGCATGCATGAATGCATGCAATGTAATGTAATGTAATGTAATGTAGAAAAAGTAATGTAAGTTTGTATGCATGTAAGTATGTAATAGGATGTAATGTAATGTAGTGTATGTATGTAATGTAATGTAATGTAAATGTAAATGTAATGCAATGTATGTGTGTATGTCTGTATGTTTGTATGCATGTTATGAAATTTTATGTTATGTTATGTTATGTTATGTATGTATGTATGTATGTACGTACGTATGTATGTATGTATGTGTGTTTGTTATGTTTGATATTTATGTTAATTATGGTATGTATGTATGTATGTATGTAATGTAATGTAATGTAATGTAACGGAACGGAACGGAATGGAATGGAATGGAATGTATGTATGTATGTATGTAAACGGCTGATGACTCTGGTCGCCACCCGTGCTGCTCCGAGGAATTGGTTCGATATCTTCCTAGCAACCATCACCTGCTTCGATGTCTGGGTTTTAAGACCCATGGCACTTTCAGGTGCCGGACAGAGCACGCCGTGGCACTGTGAAACAGCATGTCGCTGAGAGCTTTCCCCGTTGCCACCCCACTGTGCTGCTTGCGAAATCGCTGGGACATCGCGCAAAACCAGCTCAAGCGGGCCCAAGATAGCTAGCAACTTGGGAGTGGAATTCTGTCGAACTGCTGAATATGCCAGCTACGGATTCTGATCCCTTCTCCACGCACCTGCCCTTGCGGCACCTCCTCCCACCCCCCGTCGTTGCCGCCGTGGTCGAGGATCCGGTCCGGAGCGACGCAGGTGGAGCGACCGATCAGATGATTCTGTTGCGCCTGGCGCGGGCGGTGAAATCCATGAGGGCCATCCGCATGGTGACGCCTGGCCCGAAGAGGGCGCGGAGAGGGGTGATAAGGTTCGGGAGTGCGGTGCAGAATCGATTTGTTGGACAGGAGTTGGTAGATTTGAAGGAGGAAAAGAGCAAAATATGAAAACAACATCCAATCGCCACCCTTTTGGTGCTCATGCCCGGCGGGGTTCCGCGGTTTCATGTCTAGTCTTTTATGGGGACGACGTGGTGAACCTGCTGCGGGGAGGACTGTCACCCCCAATTTGCTGCCAGGTTAATTTTGCCTCCTTGAGTAAAGCACTTGGACCTCAGGTTCCCCACTGATTTGGCAACCGGAGAACAGTTGGTTTCTCAATTTGGGGGGGTATGATAGATAGCTCTTGTGCTCATCAACTATTTGTTTGGGGCACCGCACCGCTATGTTGTGCAAGCTGCTCAGAAAAATGAACTTACTGCATTTTTTGGGCCAATTGCTTTTCAGAAGAGACGAGTTCTTTTTGGCGTTGTGTTCTTCCTTTCTCTGATGGAGCCCGGCGCGCAGAACTGGAGTCCACTGTTTTTTTTCTACACTCGAACTTCCAAGCATCTCGCGCCACGACATGGCCGTTTTCACGTTCTTCAACGGAGTGATGCCAACAAATGTTTAGTTCATAATGTTTCATCCATAATGATGGGACATGTATTCTAATCAGGGAGCTTGCAGGAGCTCCACCAGCGTTTAAAGTATATATATATATTTCTGGTCCATTTTCTAATATGCCTCTAGTTTGGCGGTGCCATGACGCGGCAACCGCACCGTCCGCCGGTTTTCAGGTTCTCCCGACCTTCCGATCGCGCGCGATCCTGCGCTCTCCCGCTTCGCCCAGGAGAACGTTAAGGCTCTTCCGAGGCTTGCGGGTCCTGGTCCAGGCATGTGATCTGGCCGATTTCGGCACAGGCGTTGGGCGTTGGGCCGGACCAGGCGGTGGAAATCAACGAGCTTTACCGGAGCTTGACCGACGATGACTATGTAAGTCTTATTGCTTCGTTGTTGTGCTGTGGGTTCTAAGAAGACTACTATCTGCCTGGCACACAGATGAGAATGCTCCGGTCCTTTAGTTTCTTCTAGAGCTCTGCACTGGGAAGTGAATGCTGTGGACTTGCAGTGCCACCGGAACAGGGACGAGGGCAATGGCATGTTCTTTTCCGGAAACTGGTCTTCTAAGTCATCAGCTGCGCCAGACTGCATATTGAAATCCGAAGTTAAAGTCACACCATCGACTATCGAGTTGAGGCCGACATCTTGCCGACTGTCTTAGCACGTGCACATGTCTTGGCGCATGTGATTTTTCAGAAGGTTTGCATTCCGGAGACGAACTTGTCTCCGACTGCAGCCCCAACCAAAACGATATAAAACGATGCTTCGACAGGTGTTCTTCTTTTCCATTCTTTTTCGGTCCAGGTCCATGATCATCATCTCGAGCCCGCCTTTCCATCAGTAGGTCTCAATAGTTCAGTCTGCGGCGCATGTTTAACCCTTTCTTCACCTGGGTGCATCCCTTTGTTGAAGAGCTGACGAGCCGAGGCTATTCATTTCTGCCATCACTATGTTGGTCCATGGTTCTCCTGGGAATTTTTATGGTGATGGGGGCCCTGATGCTGGGGAACATGCGTCTGGCCGGCAAAGCGAAGGCGGAGTGAGGAACTCCCACAGTTTGGGGGGTGACATTCGGGGTTGCAGCTAGAGCAGCTAGGAGGCTGCTTTTTTCTGGGAGGGGGTGATTCGTGGGGTCTCATAAGCACAAAGTGGATTCCGTGTTGCCTTCCGTTGCGCGGAGCCTTTTTGTTCTGTGGCCTCGTTGAGACACCAGTGATGTGGCCTGGAAAACCAAGTTCTTGCGCCTTTGGCTTCCCAACCCTTCACTCCTTTTTGACGGCTTCCGGACGTTTGTGGAACCAGTGGAGCCAGCATCTTGACGAGCTTCACATGGGACCAAGGTCGCCAGTCAGACGTCAATGAGGTGTGATTCTCCCGTGTTGTCAAGGCAACATGAATACCAGGATCAAACCCGATAGCAAGTCCACAACGCCCCCACTTGACCCGAAAATCCTCTGACGTGGTTGGTTCTTCGGGTTCCCGCCGAGGCTGCAGGAATTCATCGCAGATCAGGGACAGGACTTTGACACTCGCGAGTGGATTTGGCAACATTACGGCCGCTCGGAGCCTGGGGGAAAAGCACAATTTTGGGGTGAAACTTGAGGTGAAAGGGATGCTGGATTCCAAAAGGAGAGTTGGTAGACATGTGACATGAGGCCGCCTCTTTAACGATGATGCACCTATTCGTTGCTGAAGGCACAAGTGCATGGATTGGGCTCCTGCGGCAGGGCCACCACAGTTGAGTCATGACATGTGTTTTGAGGAAACCCTCTTTTCCGGAGGCCTTGAGGCACTGGCGCGCTCAAGCTAGAAAGGGTTCGCCACTTGGGTTGGCGAGGTTTTTGTCCATCTTGCCTGTAACACGGGCATTTGTGTTGAACCCACTTGAGCCATACTACTTGATAGCCTTCTGTTTGGCATTCTTTTTGGGTGGTTGCGCACTCCTGCTACTGCATTGGTAGCGGAGCGACTGGTTCGCTCCAGCGCTCCTGGTTGGGTCTTCGCCTGTGCTTCATCCTGGACACCTTGAGGAGATCTTACCTACCCCCTGAACGGGAAGAGCCAGAGCCTGAGCCGGCCACTTGAGTGACTCGAGCTGAATCAGATCTGGAGCCTGAACCGGATCCCTCTCATCAGTTTAACCTCGCGGCTCAACAAGGACTTGGTGATCTTCGGCTCAGGGAACGGCTTCTGCTCAACGAACGGCTGAAACGATTCCCTCATGGGACGAGAATCCAGGAAAAGTTTCATGGTATGTCTTGGGCACCAAGAAAAAACAGCGGTCATTGATTGATTGGCCCACGGCTTGTGTCCAAGCTTGCCTGCCCCACTCGTTTGCTTGCTATGTATTGGAACCGAACAGACATAGCAGGATCCAATGGGGTGCTGGTCATGATAAAAGAAGTTGGAGAGCTTGCCCCTTGTGCGACGAAAGCTTTCATAAAGCATCAGTGCCTACTTGGTCCGCGAGACCTTATTCTTTGAGGCGTTCCTCGAGTCGTTGATGGACATCAAGGATGGACCCACCATGGACTTCCTCTTTGACGGCATCGACCCAGACACCGACGATGATGAGGATGAGGATGGTGGTTCTTCATGGGGTGGCTCGCGTTCCAAGGGGAAGGTTCCACAAGATGATCCTGATCCTGGAGATCCTGTTGAATCCGCATCAGGGCACCTTCGACGAGGTCCGGCTCAGCTTCGAGGATTGCGGCTTTTGAGTGGTGCGGCCCCGAACGCTGAGGAATGCCGCTCGATCTTGGCAAGCGCCAAAAGACCAGCTGGACTATGACTCAGTGAGTTCAGCTTTGCTTTGATGCTCCTGTTTGATGAACAAGCCCCGCATCACCGACAACCTCATGCTCAACCTCCAACCAGCCAATCATCCAACCAAAGAGGTTGCTTCAACTGTGGGGGGAATAAATCAGACTGTCCTGACCGACATGCGTGCCATGGAAAGAGCAAAGGCTATGGGAAGAATCTTCACACGTCCCACGAAGACTCCCATGACACCATGGCCTTCTACAAGGGAAAATCCAAAAGTAAAGGTTCCGGAAAAATGGGCCACATGATGGAGTTCTTCAACTTAAACTCCAAGGGAAACTTAAAAGGGAACGCCAAAGCGAAATCCCAGAGCAAAAACAGGGGCAATGTGAACGGCTACTTCCATGAACTTCAGTTTGATGAGAACTCCGGCAGCTTGCAGGAAAAGCAAAGCCTGTACGATTGTGCGCATCAAAAAGAGCAAAGCAAGTCCCTCTGCATCGACCTAAGGTCGGTTCGATCACACACGGACGGAACATTTACCAATGCCGGTTCGTGAGCTTGTCTTGGGCATCTGGACCAAGAGGCAAAACACGGCAAAGAGCTTCTGTTTTCTTGCTACCTCCTGCCTGCCCGAGCGTTTTGGCTTGCTTGAAGGTTCAGATACATTGATATCGCTGGTGGCGCAGCTAGAATGGAAAGGCGGTCCAGTCCAACCAGGTTGAGAACCTTGACTGGGGGCTTGATGGAGGCTCTTCTGGCGCTGTTGCTCACCTTTTGCGCTGGAAGGGGGTCACACCCCAGAAAGAGGAACAGAACCCAGAACATTTTTTGACCGATCAAAAGGTTGGACAGATTGATCTTCAAGTGCTAAGTTGCGTCGATCGTCAAAGCAACGGTCCGCCCGTCCCCACCGCATTCAGCCTGCTGAAGCCCTAATGGCGCGCATAGCTTTGGGCGCCAGGTTTTGAACAAAAGTGAGTCTTGGCACATTGTTCTGATCTTCAAGAAGTGACAAATCGATTTGGCCAACTGAGGGTAGACACCTCCAGCAAGTGATTGAAGTTGAAGGTTTTTAGCGCCATTGCTCGAAGAAGCACCTTTTACTGTCCGGTCGTGGGATAGAATTGGAGCGCTGTACGTTATTGTGGTGGTACTGGAAACGGTTCTTTTCAACATTGCCTCCGCCCCTGATGGTCACGGGAGTAGGCTGCAAGAATAAGTTTGCATTGTCCATGTCCTAAGGCACAGCCCTGCGTGCGATGTACACTCTCTATGAGATAACGTTTGCAGGGTTCCTGAGCTGCAGTTGATGCACCATTTGGCACAGCATGGTGGCCGATGAAAGGCACCTTTTTTGGTCAGATTGTCGGTTTCCGTTGGCCCCTTTGTTCACGCATTGCATCCCGTTGGCCCATGTCGAATCTGGAAGACGTCCTGCACCAGTTGGTCACGGTGAAGCACAGTTGTAATTTTGGGTTGATTGTGGTGGGCTGCGGCGTTCATTCCCATCTCATGGTGGGTTGTGATGGTGGCCCACTGCTCTGAAAAAAAGGACCCTCGTGACACCGAGGAATTGGCCAACATATGCCAGACCCGTGATCGACGGTGTGTGACTCGGCGCCGGAGGTTTTGTCGCTGCGTGGATGAGGGTGTCAAGTGACCGTGTGGCTGGTGATGGGTTTGGGGGAGTGACGGGGCACACGAACTGCAACCTGCGTCGTGAATCACTGACATGGAAGAAAACCGTTTGTTTGTGGGGCACATGGTCATCCAAGGGCCAAGAGCAGCTAGATGCCAAAACAAACCAAACATGATGCGATGGTGGCCAGAAAAATTGGTTCATTTTCCATGGTTGTCATTGTAGTCATAGTTGACGCGCGCGTTCCATCACACCTTCAATCGTAGCCGCAATGCGCCAGTGCCCGCCAGAAACTGTCACATTGAAGAAGTTGCGCCAAGTGGATTTGAGGAAGGGCCGGTAATGGATATAGACATAATAGTTAGTAGTTTGCGTGAATTTTGGGTGGCGTTAAAAAGGGCAGAACGCTGCTGCGATGTGGGATGTTGACCGGGCACTTGGGGCAGACTTGGGGAGTCCAGGGCTTCAGGGTACCTTGGCAAGGCTGAAATGACGCACGGCGTCAGTTTGGTGAAAGATGTTGGCACAGCCCGGCACATTCAGCACGACGACAGGACGTGTTCAAGATCACAGTGACCGGTAAGATGTGGCATGCTTTCGGTCTTTATATCGTTTCCTTTCTCCAGACTTGTTGATTTCACCTGGGACAGGTCTTGACCCTTGGAGACATCGACTTAAACTTCCTTGGTACCACAGCCACGGAGTCTTTGTCTCGTCACCATCTTTGATAGAAAACTTTCGGTCTTTCTGAACATATTGAGCTGCTTGAACAGTGCGCATCGCAGCTTTCCGTCACTGAGGAGCAGCTACTTCGCGGTATTTTTCCTGCTGTACATAACACTCATAGTGTTCGCGGTCATACGAGCCGCTTGGATTTTTCTGGGTCCAGAAATGCACCGCCAGATGTGAATGATCAAACGATGTGAATGATCAAACGATCCCAGACGTGGCGGATCAAGAAATCATTTCGGTTTGCTCAGTGATCAAGCAAGAGAAAGAACCCCGCTTGTTTGGAACATGTTGACTTGATTGGAGGCATATGGTTTTATAAGTCATATATAATGGTCTTGACCTTGTGGCATAAATTGACAGTTGATTTTCGGCGCTGTTCACCTGAAGAAGGGATAGGATGAAACCACACGCTCTCGTGTCGGTGTCGATATGGACCTTTACGGGCAACGTCAATGCACCTCCACGATGATGATGATGATGATGGTGGTGGTGGTGGTGGTGATGATGTTGATGATGAGGATGACGACGACACGCAAGGTTATCACAGCGATCTTTTTGAAGGACACGCTGGATGCTGCAAGCAATGATGCCGAGCATTTGGTGGTTGTGTCTCGGAAGCATGAGGTGTCAGCGGCACTGTCCAGTGATTGAGCAGTACCAACATTTGTTCCACACCACGCTTGCTCACCAAACCTACTGGCTCTTAAGATAATAGCCGCCAACCTTTTTTCATCCTTTTGCATGCCTCATGCTTTCTGGGTATGCCCCTCGTACGGGGACCATGAGTCGTTGTCAACCTCCCCACTTTGCGCGTGTGAGGACTGCGCTTGACAAACGAAGAAATGTTGTCCAGCTTCCGGCACTTCCCATTGCGCTATGTATTTGAGCTCACCCAGCACGGAATAACCTCATAAAACTGCAGTAGGTCCAACATGCAGGGGTTCAATATTTTCAATTTCGATCTTGTGTAATGTGGGCAGGTGTTCTTGGCCTCCGACTTGTTCCACTGAATGCTCCCTCGCCAGGAGAAGCTCCAGAAGAAGGCACAGTATGTCCGGCGCTCAGACGAGCAGCAAAAGTGCCTACGATGCGACGTGTGAGGGCGTTCATTCAACTTCTTCATCGCGGCATCTACATGGAACCCCCATTGCGTTTGTTTCGAAAGTGCCTGCAGATGGTGTGACACAGCGTGGTTGTTTCAAGAATTCATGGCTGTGCGTTTCCATGTCAATGACCCTCGACTAGTCAAGTCGGTTTGCGTTGTCAAAAGGGTGACCCGACAGGAGAACAACCAAACAAATGCTTCACTTTTTGAAGTAGTTATGTAACAGGTTTCTTTACAGGATGATTCACTATTTGGGTTCCCAAATGGTTATTTGGGATAAGTAGTTTGGTATGCAGTATGCACGGATACTTTTTTTTTTTGGGGGGGGTCCAACTTCTAAATCGTTTCAACGGCTTTTTGGTCCAGCTCCTGCAAGTCTGACCGACACTGCGGTTGTTTGGGACATGCCACCGGTGGTTGGCTGGACCGGTAGCACCGGGAGCCCCCAAAACAGGATGGTTCATGACAGCACTTGAACGACCAGCTCAACTGGGGCCGAGAGGATCCTTGATAGAACGGGGCGAGCCTTGTCGTGCTTTGAGGGGATTCGCTTTACACATTTCGTGTCGTTCTCTTTTCCGTAGCCTTTTGGGTCCACCGGCCCCCAGCTTGTCGGTGGAGTTCACCCCACCCCGCCGGCTCATGGCGGCGAATGGCCTGCCCGACGACCCCGTGGAGCTCTTCCGGGACCGGTGAAGCAGATTGGTTGGGGACCGTTGTGGTGGCCTTCTTCCACCCAAAAGACTGTCCAAGTCCCTGTTTCTCTAGATTGTTGAGGCAAACGGATGCGTTTGCAGATCGAAATCCGAGACTCCTTGTTCCATGACTCTTCACAATCACCTCGAACAAGGACTAAAGGGCTCCAGGTTTGTCCTCCAGTGTGCAACGTTGCCCAGGAGTTCCTCCGCATTCGGAGCGTTTCGGGCGAAGGGCCGGGCGGCTCCTACGCAGTGGCCGTGCAGTGGCTGAAGCGGTGGCCTGGCGAGTCCCAGAATTTGCACTCTAGGGTGGCCTTCTTTTCAAGATTGTCAACACACTTATCGGTTGGTTCTACAATTCCCGCAGAGGTGTCGACGAAGCTTCTTCATGTGCAATGGGTGTGGGGACATGTGCAGTCACATGTGGAACAGCGACTCAACTCGCTTGTCTGCCATTGGTCTGGCCAAGCCCAGGTTCTTCTAGTTCAGAACCCCAGGTGCCGGACTCAGAGCCGCACTGCGCCACACAGACAGCGCAGGTTCTGCCATCGAGTGGGCTTGGCCACGCAGCAGGTGGAACCCGTGAAGGGCAAACCGGTTCTCCTGGCCACCTGGCCGGGCCGGGATCCCTCGCTGCCGGCGCTGCTGCTGAACTCCCACTACGACGTGGTACCGGCGATGGAGGCGGCCGTGGATATCCGATCTGTGGATTGACTTGGGGGGGAGGCGGAATCTGTAGATTGTAGATCTGTTTAGTCCAGTGTTGTTGGTAAGCTGTCAGCTGTATAAATAATTTGTAATAGTTCTCTTCCAGTATTTGTGATTTGGCCGGGGTCCACTGGCACGCGGGGGATCCAGAAGCTAATCCACCAATCGCGAAGTCGAACCGCCAAAGCTTTGTGTGCACCACGCAATGGGTTTGAGATGGTTTGAGATGTTTGAGTGGTTGGCCATTGGTCGAACGTCGCCATCCCAAACTTTCCAAATGGTCTCCGACAAAAGCAGTTTCCCACACCTATGGACATTATGGAGACTGATCACCATGGAAATTATGGAAAGCTATGGAAATTGGAGCCTGGAAAGTCTTTTGGGGCGTGGAACCAACACTTGCGTCCCGGTGGAGGATTTTGGAGTTTGAGAAAATTGTCCAATTGACGTACCTCCAAAGGAAGAGGGCACTCCAGACACTCACTTGTGCAAGTTCTATGATCGGTTGCACTGTGTCAAATCCTCACGTTGTCGCATGCCGTTCCTCGATGGTAGGAGTTTTGGACCGTGGACCCCTGGGCAGCCCAGATCAAAGATGGGAAGATTTATGGGCGGGGCACACAAGACATGAAGTCTGTGTGTGTCCAGTACCTGTTGGCCATTGAGCGGCTAAAGAAGAAACACTTCATGCCAGAGCGCACAGTGCACTTGAGCTTCGTCCCGGATGAGGAGGCACAGCCGAGTGGTGGGCCGAGGGTGATGCGAAAGACCATGCCACTGGAATTTAAGCTTGTATAAGTAGTCCAAAATCACACACACACACACAGAGATATATATATATATACCCAGTGGGTCAACGCACCAGTTTAACCCGTCCTTTGGACTTGCTGTTTTTTTTTTGGAGGGTCCACGCTCCGCAGTTGAATCATGTTGAATGCTTCGAAGCAGGAGTGTCGTCCTTGGATTTCCGAGGTGGGCGGTGTGGAGGGCATGGGCGAATTGCTGAAGACAGCGGAGTTTCAAGCCTTGGGCACGCTGGGTTTGGCGCTGGATGAGGGTCTGGCGAACCCAGGAGATGCCTTCACCGTGTTTTATGGTGAGCGGACGCCCTGGTGGATCCTGGTGAGAGCCAGTGGGCCCACAGGCGAGGCAGAGTGAAATTTGGAGGGAGGCAGATTTGGAAGGGGGAGAAGGGCGGGTTTCGGTGGTGAGCCATGCACTAGCCGCTGGTGAGCATGGATTGGCATGGGCATTTACAGGACACATGAGGTAAAAAACCATGGGTTTTGGACGATTCAGCAATGGGCTTCAACAGCTTCAACACCGGTGGAACGGCCTTTCCATCGTGTTTGGTCGCTTCATCTCTGAGACCGCGGCACGACTGGGTCCAGCGAGCACGTCCGGCGGTGCGGACATCGCCCAGGCCACGGGTCACGGTTCATCAAGGAGACGGCGCCGCAAAAGCTGCTGCGGATGGCCGAGCGTGCGCTGGCCTTCCGCCAAGCGCAGGAGGAGGCGCTGGGGCATGATCAGAATGGCGCTCTCGGCGAAGAGGATGGAGGGCGGGGGGGTTGCAGGGATGGCGAAAAAGATGCAGGGCCTTAGGTCGGGCATGAAGGGGGGTGGTGACATTGAAATTGGGAGAGCTTCTGAAGTGCAAAGTGCTGATGGGCTTACTTCATTTTCAATGCACCTCTATACAGATGTTGTGGAGGTTTTGGCCAATGCTTTTCATTTTGGGTGAACTTCGCAGTGTGCCCCATTGTGGAGCCATAGTGGAGAGTGCGGGGATGGGCTAAAACTACGGGCCCCATGTTGCATGGAAGACAGAGGAGGCGACACAGTGAAGATGAGAGATGACAAGGAGATGACATTGGATGAATGCGCGATTGGAAGAGTGTGACAAACACAATGGGGGCTCACCACAAACAGCAGTGACTCGTGTACTTACTTCCCTGTCAGTTGGTGACTCCCCGAAAAGCCTGACCTGTGCTTCAGCAAGCCAACAGGCCGGCAAGCGCTCAAGACGGCAAGATGCGGGCCCGTGTGTGCTAGGGAACTTGGCATGTGTTGGCATTCACAAGTGCCGATGCCAAGGCTGCAAGCATGGCACCGCCAAAAAGCTGGGCGATGTGACGACGCTCAATCTGACCATGTTGCGCACAGGAGTGTCCAATGACAATGGCAAGACCTTTTGTTTGAACGTGATTCCCACCGAAGCAGAGGCCGGCTTTGACGTCCGCATCACACCCAATCTGGCACCCAAGGATTTTCAGGCCTTGTTGGACAAGTGGCCCCTTTCCTGCACTTGGCGGCCCAAGAACATGTTTTCTCGTTGAACCACTGCAAGCTGGCGAGTCACCCTGCTGCTCTTACCCGGATTGCTTTAGGATCTTAAGATTTTGTTGTGATTTTTTTCAGTGGGACGCCTCTTCTAGAAATCTGGTCCTGAAGCAAGAGGAAGGTTAGGTCCTGGCAACAATCTACTCCACCTGAATTGGGCCGGGCGGAGCAGAGGAGCTGCCGGCTGCGGGCTTCGATTCATCAGATCCGGCCCAGGTGTGAAGATGAAGGCGTGGTCTGGCAGTTCGCACCCTGGACCCGTCCTTTGTCCGAGCACTTCGTCACGGCCACCGACGAGTCGAATCCCTGGTGGGTGGCCTTCAGCGAAGCCATGGCCTCGATGAATCACAAGGTGGAGCCGGAAGTGTTCCCGGCGGCCACCGACTCGCGCTTCCTGCGACGCTTGGCTAGGGTGCTGGCAGAGGTGAAGAAGGGTGCGATTTCCTCGGAGAGCAGATGAAGTTCTTCTTCTTCTTCTTTTTCTTCTTCTTCTTCTTCTTGGATGTTTAGTCTTCATCTTGAAGTTTCCGGTTCTTGTTCCCATGTGAGATACAAATTGGTGCTCTGAATCCCCAGCCTAGAGCCTGCTATGGCGATGGGGGCTGGACCTTTCCCTCCTGGTGACACCATGTAGATGTGGTATGTGCCAGGGCTGATGCGCACCGGTTTTTCTCTCAGGAGAGCTGCATATCCCAGCCCTGGGCTTCTCTCCCATGAAGAACTGCCCCATTTTGCTGCACGAGCATAATGAGTATTTGCCGGTGGACATCTTCTTGGCGGGCATTGAGGCAAGACGAGCAAACTTTGAAGATGAGCAACGACTAAAAACTACGATTATCTGCGCGTTTTTGACTGGGACCTTAAGTGATTTCCATTTTCTGATTCAAGTATTGTAGGGAACTTACTTCACAGGACTGCTTTATAACTACTTGCCTCTTAATGGCATTCCGGACAAGAAAGGCTGGATGTATTCGGGGCATTTATGAAGACGCCTGGAACCAGGTCTACGTGGGATTGGTGGAGGCGCTGGCATCCAAAGAGAAGTTGCCAGGAGAGGACGAGCAGCTCAAGAGGAGAAAGCTGCGGTGAGTGACGATGCCTCTTTGAGCGGACCGAAAAGGGAGCGGAGGTCTCTGCAGGTTGCGGGTGTACCTGAAACTTTGCGACAAGGAGTTGCAGCTGGGAAGTTAAAGAGATCTAAGAGATTCGAGAGGTTCATGGTTTTGGGATCCCCATTTCCTCGGCAAAGCCTTTTGAAGAGGCAAAGGGCTCTGCATCAGAGATGCGCATGAGTACCGCATCAGCATGCTGGTCTCGAACGCTCAGAATCCGATCGGATCTGGGGATTCCCGGTCTGTTCGGTTCTTGGCCATCGACCGGGAACCGCGAGGTCAAGAAGCTGGAGAAGATTTTTTGCGCCATCGATGAAGTCGGGAATGGCACCTCGAACTGTTGGGCCGACCTGGAAGCCCGAGCCGGGCTCAGCAGAGGATCGGGAGTGTGAGGAGTGACGTGTTCGTTTTTTTTTTTGGGGGGGTTTTGCCTGGAGACCTGAAACGCTGTGGCTCTACAGCCGGCCCCTGGTTGCAACTTAACTTGTATTCTGGAGCCGTCCCTGACGCTTTTGCATCACTTTCGGAAGCCCTGCTTGCTCCAGTGGAGTAGCACATAAGTACGCCTTGTGAGTTTATCCCCCCCACGCTATTTGGGGTCTATACCGGTGTAATGATCCATTTGTCATCCAGGGAACAGACCTTCCGCTTCCCCCTCGACGATGAGCTGCTGCGAGGCATGATCACCCAACAGCGGATGTCCGAGATCCTCCAAGTACCCGAGGTCACCCGGGTACGACGGGGGCACTCCGGGTGACGGGGGCACTGAGGAGGTGACACGAGGAGGTGAAAAGGGGGGGCGCGGGTGCTCGGTGTCTGGGATCGCTGGAGGCACACGCTCCTTTAGCACTCTAAAGCTGATGATTCTTCTCCAGTTGTGAAGGATCCGGCTCACAGCGGTGATTGGAAGAGAACCTCTGCCGTCTTTTGGCCTATTGCATCTTGTTGCTTAGGAGGTGAGGAGTTAGTTCAGAACATTTTATGTATATATATAGTCGGAACTCTCAGCCAACAAGGAAGAAATGTGTTGTGAGTTGTGAGTTGTGAGTTGTTGGATGCTTATGTTTTCAGAAGCTTCTGCAGATCCAGTGGTGTAGAGACGGGATCGTCTGGTTGGCAGATTCTTATCTGTGCGCCACAGGGATCAACTCGACGATGCGGGCCAACACTTGCATCAATAAACACTTGCTTTTACTATGCACTTGCATGAGTCAACATACTGCAGTGCAATCAAAGCGGTACGATCAACATCTTCAAGGGGCCTCTCATTCTCCAGCAGGTGAAGGCCTACTTCCAGACGCTCGAGGTGGATGTGCACGAAGGTGGGTGGTTGCGACGGGACCGTTTTCACCTTCGTTGGCCCCCTCCGAGACCGGCGAGAATGGTTCCGGGTGAGCCGTTTTCGGGTTTTCTCTGTCGGAGCAACGTGAAAGACATGGATCCCGAGAAGCCAAAAACTGGGCAACTCAGACACATTCACATCCAATTTCATAGAGTCGTTCTACAGGAAAGCCTATAGGGGGGGGAAGAGTCCATGATCCCCTACTTCTACAGAGGTTGGTAGACAAATCCAACGAGTTCCTTTGCTTTTCTAATGTCGCTTATATATATAATATATATATACTATTTTATAGATATTTGTCTTCCATGCTGGTCCTTTTTTTTCTGAAAGGAGCTGCGTTGTTCCACATTCTAGCCGCCTGGCGGAACGTGTCGTAACGCTGTCGGGAAGGGTGGGGGTACGGCCCAGGATGCCACTTGATTTGGGCAATTTTCACCTGTAAGTAATCCCTTTAGTGGGTGGGGACAACAATCCAAGGTGGGAGTGAGCGGGGCCTGATTCATGACAGCACAGGTGAAACCATTCCAAGACCTGCAAGGTTCCGTAGATGTTTGTGTTTACCATCTGGGGAAGCACGGGTCAAGCGAGCCATCCCGTTTGACAGAGAAGCTATTTGAGTGTGGTCACTTCGCCTGTTTTGAGGCTTCCCTGTTTTTAGCATGTTGCCGTCCTGCTATGGCGCCGTGTTTTATGCTGCTTTTGAACGTGGTGCCCGCATGATTGCCCACTGGCCAAGGATAATGGGGATGGCGAAGTAACGAGAGAAGCCTGGTTTTGCTTAGTATTTTTCTCCCGTTTGTGAACCCGCCCCAGGGAATTTACATGCGTGAATAGAAAAGACAGAAAAAGAACATATGTTGACTTTGTCGACGTGAACAATCACACAAGAGTTCTACTCGTAACGTATATATATATATAATTATATATGTATTTTTATGTCATTTTCCCAGGTTCCTTCGGGCAAATCCAAGGAAGAATTCATTGATGGAATCCTGAGATGCAAAGGACTGGTGCCCTTTGTCCATGTAATTCTCACTGCGACTCCGTTCACTGCATGATGGTCCTTTCCCTCACAAAAAAAGGAGGACACCATTACTGTAGCAAAACAATACTGTATCTGTCCTCTGCCCACGAATTGGCTGAGATAGTGAAGGGCTACGGAAGGAAAAGCACAGAAACCTCCACCCACTGACGGACCGTCCACCAACGGTGACGGAACCGACGAGTCCGGCGAGGGCGAGCGTCCGCGTCCGCGCGGACGGGAGGGCGAGATCAAGTCTTGGTCTTTTGGATGTGTTTTTGAGAGGGATGCGGGGCAAAAAGGGACACCAAGGTGAGTTCAGGATCATGTTGAAGCCAGGACCTGCTCGTGCTATTGACCAAGTGGCGATGCAAGCGGATGCTTGGCAGAAGTTCTCTCCAGCAACACCCTGCCGATTGGGCCGACCACGCCCCCAGGACCTGACGCACCTGCATGACAAGTTGTCCGACATTCTGAAGATCCTGGAGGAGGCGTCAGGACACGTGCAACGTGCCGCTGGACGTCCTGAAGCCTTGTTGCCACAGGAGAGTCCAGGTGTCCCTGAAAGAATCATGCCCATCATGCCCCTTGGATGACCATCTTCCTCTACAAACAGCTGGTTTTCCACTTCCATGATCTTTTCAGGGAGTGTGGACTCGACGCGGGGAGTGTGGACGGACTCCTACAGTCCGGCGATTCGTCGATCAGTGTCCGGAATCCATGGCGGCTGTTGCCAAGGAGTTGATCACATGAAGACCTAGTCGATGTATGGATGTTTATGCACGATTGCATGCTTTTTTGTTTTATTTTTTTTCTGGCGCACTGTGCAGCAGGATGGGGATGAGGTCTTTCCCAAACACTTCAAGATCCTTGTTCCACTAGCAGCTGCACACTTTTGTTTTTTCGATACCCTGACTGGTCATCATCATCACCACCACCAGCAGCAGCAGCACCTTCATCCTCACTGTCTCCACTCGAGTTTGTCCTCCCGGGCCCCGGGCGAACTCCCAACCGATTCTGATGGAAGACCTGGCGAACTCACCATCTCGTCCGTGGAGCCCGGAACCGCGGTGTAGTTCGGATTCGCAGGTGCATCATACCAGAACTACTTCCAACTCCAGGCCAGGGCAGTCCGGGGCTCACGCATCGGTCACCCACGGTCTCTGTGGTCCCACGTCGTTCGTTGATTTTTTTAACGTGAGAAGTCTGGAGTCTGTGTGGCAGGGACCAGAGCTTCCGCGAAGAAACCAGCTGATGTCATCAGATTTCTGGATCAAGCTTCTGCGGACGTCAATGTAGACTCTCGATTAATGAGCTCCATATGAAGAGGATTTCCAATTCAAATGGCGGGGTTTACTATATAATCAACATCATTTGGTTCTGAATCCATTGTCCAATGGATGCAGACACCGCCCTTTCCACGACATTCCGGAAGTTGAAATAGATTTGAATGTGATATTTCACCAGGAAACCTCATGCCAGGCCAATCGATGATGCGAAACAGTCTATACCTGCAACCTCGTGGTTGCTTTCCTTTATTTTTTGGGTGATCGTGGTTCAACATACCTATATTTAGGTCTGTGAACCACATAAACATCCGCAACCGAAAGAAAACATACTCTTTAGTTCGGGTAAAAACGCCTTTGGCTCACCAATAAATGCCCTAGCTTGTGTATAAACGCCCGTGGAATATCAGAAAAAATCAGAAAACTAGAGAAACATCCGCAGACTCAAATATAAGGCTGTGACTCCAAAAGAGGTTTTTGCCGCCGCAGATCGAAAAGAATCACTCTGAGGAAGTTCAACGTATATATATATATATATAAACCTTTTCTCTATATTATATATCATCTCTTTTTTCACCTGCGTGCAGGTCTCAGCCTGAGGGCGCATGTGGCCGAATCCTTCCACCGGCCGTTTGGTCTGGTGGTTTCACCTCTTCCCACCGCTCCGCCGGCGTCGCTCCGCCGGGTTCCCGCGCCGTCGCCCTCCGCCGCGAGGCCGAAGCTCCTGCGACGGGGGTCGATGGCCAACCACCTGCGACTCTTCCGCGGCTCGGACGGCTCGGACACCGGCGCGCTGGTTCCGACGCATGGGGGGGGGGTGCGACGGTGTCGCGGACCGGAGACGTAGGGACAATGCCGGGGGTGGTCCGGAATCTCCAACCTTGGGGGGGGGGGAAGACTCCTCCCAATGTCTTCCGCCTGTGCGCGCCAGCCCAGTGTTACAGTGTTGGTTGCTTGTGTTGGGCAGTTCCGGCGGGCCTAAGGAATGGATGCCGGCGAAGAGGTGCTTCATGCGCAGGGCTCCAATCGCATTTGAGGCGTGGCGAGGACGCGCGGCGGCAGGGTGTGGCTGTGCAACTCGCCCCATGACCTTCACTTCTGAGACAGTTTATTTCTTTCGCCGTTGGATGGGTGGTGTTATATCGTCGTGAATTGAGTCGGTGATCTTGGACTTGATGGACAGGTCGCATGTCACACCAAAGGTGTGACATTGGCTTTGCCTCTGAGTGCTGTTGGGGCAGTTTTTGTCTAACCAAATCTTGGAAAGGAGTATCTCAAGGTTGGGGGAAAGTACTGTATCAGCAACTCATCAGAGAGCTACACACTTCACCGATGGAGACACTGACGATCCCGTTTCTCTTCTTGGATCGGATCGGGAGTTTAGCTAAGGAACATGTTACGACATTGTACCACCAAAAAAGGGCACCTTCTAAGGTGAAATATTCAACACATTTCTTCTAAAATTGACTATGCCGGAGTATAAAGACATGTTTTGTCCAAAGGTAGTTGAAGACATGTTAGAGAGAGAGAGAGTGCGTTTTCGCAAAATGGCGGGGCCTCTCCCCACAGTCAATAGTCTTACGTGCTTCTTCTTGAAACCTGCGCCCGTGGCTTGCTAAGATCGCTCGTAGAAATCTTATAGATGGATTTTGCAGCCGCGAGGGCTGAGTAGGGGAGTAGTTGACTCAAGGCTTTCCCGCAAAAACATTGCTTTCATGGCCGAAACCTGAAAAACGATGCCACGATCAAAGTGGACCTAGGATGCATCCGAGTGCCCAACAGCACCCGCTTTTACCAGAGTGCCAGAGTGGTTTGCTCAAGGCATAGGCCATCGCGTCTCACTCAAGAACCACCCAGAATGGACTCCAATCCGCTTGCTTGGAAAGCACCCCTTGCATGGCTGGTCTGGATTCCCATCATTAAAGCATGCCTCAAATTGATAATAATTGATCAACACTTCAGATAGCTCCAAAATGCTTTAGAACTTCAGATTGTAAATAAATTACACTTGCTTGAGTCATTGAGGAGCCTTCTTGGGATTTCCATTCCCCACATTAACCGGCTTAGCCGGAACCAACGACTGCGCAAAGGCAAAAAAAATTGGTGACCGTTGTACGGGTTGGCTCGCCTGTAAAAGAGCACAACCAGCCAGCCAACAAACATGGAAGTGGACATCGCACGTCCATGTTGCTATCAGAGTGTAGCCAGATATCTCTTGCATTGTTCCCCCAGACAATTCAGCGAGCAGGGTGCTGTGGTAGCAGACTCCATTCTTGTTTCTTCTCCTCCTCCCTCATCAAACCCCCTCCAGAATGCATGCTGTCCAACTCCCCGAAACACGGAACTTTCGAGGACTTGTTCATCCTTCGCCCCACAGATCCCCACCCAAGTATATACTCAACCATGGGTCGACTCCACGTACTACGTACCGCTTACGCTCAATACACCACCGCCCCCCGTACCGGTTCCCGGTGTGTCACACCGCTTCCAATGGCCTCGGGGAGTCCCGCACGCGACTGGGCGGGCGTCTCCATGAGGTCACGCACTCGACAAAGGGACATTCTTGGGCCATTCTTGGTACAAAAGTTCGAGGCGACCGTGAAGTGGAACCTGAGGGCGTGGTTTGTTGGCAATCACGGAGGGGGTAATGTGCCTGTACCTTTTTCTGAAGGTTCTACCGCGAGAGCAATCTCTTTCCTCTTGATATCAATGGGTTCATCCACCTCTACCCAGAGAGGGCCCATGTCTTGGAAACCGGTTTCGCTGCTTGAAGCGAGTGTGCCCCCTTCCCGTGGTGCCGCCCCCCTTCTCCCTCTTTTCGGCTCAAGCCTTGTTGGGCAAAGTTTCACAAAACTACTTCGTGGGCGATGCACATTGATCGTGGGCAGTTGCAACGTCAAATAATTAGTCGTGGCATTTGATGGTCGTTGCGGTTGCCTCTCACAAATGCCTGACTTCAACTCACAAGCCCCTTCCGCCGAAGAGCCGCGATCATCAACGCAGGCTTTCTACTGTCGGACATGAGCAGCATCATGTATGTCAAGGCTTTTAAACTCAAGAGGCAGCTTCCAGGCAGGTGAGGTGATTCATAGAGTCATAGAATGTAGGAATTGTGCCCCAATTTCTATCACCACAGCCGCAGCAAAGAAGCAGAGGACACCAGTAGGAGCTGCTGATGGGACAATGTCATCCCAAATGCTGTGGACCAACCGAGGGTCCGTTTCAAGGTGCCAAGTGCCGGTGTCGTTCGGTCCAGGGTGGCCGGTGGCCGGGAAGACTGGCGTGCCAGTCTTAGAACCCTTGAGAAAGAGTCATGACACAGAGATCATCTCAGAGATCTGCTTACCATCTTACTCCCCAGCAGTTTTTTTCTGCCAAAGGATGGTGAACATAAGGCATCCATGTCCTTCCCCAACCGCCCCAACCGCCTTGGACTCGGTCTTTTCCGAGTGCCTTCGTTTTCCCCGTCACGGGATCGGAGCCCTCCGTTGGGATCGAAGCCAGGGGAAGAAGACGATCAAGATGACGTGGTTGCCACAGATGAGGCCTCCATCATACAGTTGGGGCACCCATTTGGGCACACCCATCTCCCATCGCGGGTGGATGTCCCTCTCAGTTTCCTCACCTTGTTTCGGTGAGCCACCGTTCGACTCCCCCAGGGTCCGAGCCCACCGTTCGAGACGACGATGGAGGGTGCTCCGGAAAGGGAACAAACCGACCGACCAAGCGAACGGGAAAAACACAGGTCGTTGACATACGACCAACCTACCGGTGGATCCTGGCTTTCAGTCGGGTGGGGGGGGAAACGCTCAGAGCTGCTGAAATTTGGACTTGGACGCCTCCAGTGTTCTTCGGAAAGTCTCGCCTCCAGTGTTGGTAGACTGAGGCCGGTATCTATTGTGGTGTTTACGGTATCTCAGGATTCGAGTACCTTTTGCCTGGCTGTTGGCAGCAGGTGGCATCGTTTGGACATCGCTTTCAGGCCTCCCCTTCGCGAACTCTTTTGCTACACGCACGCACAAATCCAAAACACGTAGAATGTTTACCTTTTAGTGCTGCCTTTCCATACAAGATGGATGAAGAAGGCAAAGCACAAAGCAAGTTCTTGGCTGCATTTTGTTCACGACCATGGTTGTTTCAAGGGAGCTCGAAAAACATTGTTTGACGGAGTTTGACGGGTGATGTGTAGTTACAGCCGCAGGCAAGTAGCAAGATGAGACGGGCCCCTGAAGGTGCAAGTAAACTGGCACAAAGCTCTAGCCCAGTTTAGAGATGAAGCAGGGAACGCGTGTTGTGTTGATCCTTTTGTGCACAGCACCAGATGGAGGTGACAGACGCACCCTGTGTCAGATGCGATGCGGTCGCGGAATCTTTGTAGAAGGAAGTCATACCTAAACCTCATCCAATCTACAACTCTAGAGGCCTACATCGGCAGATTCTCGGCTTAGCCTCATGCCATTCTGACGCGAGTACGCATCAGGGAAGGTGTATCGGGTCAACGATTCAGGTCAACCTCCTGGCTCAAACCCCAAAGACCATGTATAGACATCCCTCCATTTCTTCAAAACCGCCCTGTGAGAATTGAACCAAGCAGGTACATCACTGTGAATTAACCACCCCCCCCATTTGAATTGAACATCCTCTTCAGGCTTGGGGGGTGTATGGTCCTCAAGAGCCTACAGGACCTCACTGAAGTCCGACGCGAAGGGAGCTGAAAACAGATCGTTACAGGGGATCCTCGCACCAAGCAGGCATCCCTGTGCGGGATGCCTCCACAGCTGCTTCACCCCATTCAACAGGGAGCCGAAAAAAGGGGCGACCATGGGAGTTGCCCCTAAACCCTGTCCAGTGAAGCATTTCAGCTTTTCGATGCTTTTTGGTGGATGTTTGCAGGGGTAGGAATCTTCCTGACTGACTGTCTCTTCTCCTTGCTCTCCAAGTACCTTGTTCTGCACTCGAGTGGCCTCCAGCCGAGGTTGAGGAGCAGCCAGGCCGAGAGACCGATGCAGAGACCGAACCCGCAGAGACGAGACGAGACCGTTCGGAGAAAAGGATGTCAATCGTCGTCGTTCCGCGGTTTCGTATCTGTTGAAGGTATAGCTGTCATCATGCAACCTGGAAGTGGAAGAGCCAATTCGGGGTTTGAACAGGTCGTCCTCTACACTATTTCGAGCTCGTTTTGCTTTGATGATGTTGGTTGACTGAGCGGCAGCGTGTGCAAGATTGAGTTGTTCTTGACGTCTTCGTGGTATTGCTCTATGTATGTATAGATACATCTATACACGGTATACACACCCAGATTTTCACGTAGTGGGCATAGCTGAGCGGAGACTTCCTAGATCAACCCCCCCTCCGGCTCCGGACCAAGCTGCTGAAGCCCCGAAGCGCACGGTTTCGGGAGTCACCGGCCCTTCCGGAAAGAAGCCTTCAGGGTCTAAGTGGGTCTGGTAACTCCTCCAGGAAGCCCCGGAACTGATCAGGCGATCAGTTTTTTCCTTTCCACCTGGACACACCCACGTGGTGGAGGACAGCTGAACAGGAACTGAGAGAGGCCAGCTCTGATGAGATGGGACCATTCAGCCTTCGGTGTCATTCCAAAGCCACATGAACCTCAACCTCTGGAGCTCCAATGATCAGCCTGGTAGTTTTTGGCGTTTGTGGCGTGCTCTCATTACCCAATGACGCGCAGGTGGGTGCCACACTCGTCCAGCAGATCTCTTTGATGGACTGACTTGGGCGGGGGCCCAGGTGCCCAGGGGGCCCAAGGCCCAAGGCCCACGGTGACGGGGTCGCGGAGACGGTGCCGTTGCACTGGCTTCGACCCCAGAATCAAGATCGGGCGCAGGCCCGGAACATGCAAAACACATTGAAAGAACCAATATGGAGAGGTCAAAAATGGTCAAACCGTTCTGGTAGAGGAGGCTTGACTCATCAACAGGTCCAATGTAGACCCTTGATTCTACAATAGCCCTCCATATGAAGAGGATGTCCAACCAGCTTGGAGCTCCGCACCACGTCGCCGCGCACCACGTCGGCAGGAGGAAAGCACCGCTTCGACGAAGCTGACCGGCGACTGGGCCGGGGGGCTCATGTGTGTCGGTTCGGATGGGATCGGTGGGTCGAAGCATCGGCACAAGGCACAGTCCGATACAGTCCAGTTGGGTCCCCTGATGTACGGTGCGCGACGCAAAAAGCCGAACCTGAACAGCGAAGACCGCAGCTCGAAGACCGCATCATGGCAACGCGAACCCGACAGTTCGAACCGTTCTGAGCCCAGCTGAGCTGAAGACGCGCTTCAGCGACCCTGGGTGACTTGACCCGACCCTTATTGTGGACCCCTGAGCAGATAGATAGATAGATAGATAGATAGAACTGAACATGTAGAGAATGTATTGGAAACCGCTTCTACCTATTTGGGGACCACCTGCGGTCACCTGCGGCGCTCAAATGAAGGACAGGGGCGGAGCCTGATCATGAAGATCGATGTGGATGATCCGATTCCAAGTTGCACATTTTCCAAGGGAAGTGGATGGTAAACTTGGATGGCCATCCGCCAGGTTTTGACTTTTGACCCACATCCATGTGTATCCCACGGAAAGCACCGGCACCACACGCTGTCACCCACGTCCGTGTGCGGATCGGGTCGCTCCGCATCGGCTCCCGAATTCCGCCGAGGACGTGAAGCCCGTGCATGGCATCCCAGAAAGGGTGGAGAGTGACGAGTGAAGAGTGGAGCAGTTTTGGTGGACACTCCCCAGGAAGGGTGATGGACCTCCCCGCCCTGCTAGTAGATGACCGTGTAGTCTAGAAACTACCCTGTGGGTTTGAGCAGGGAGCGGGGCGGCATGGGTTGTGACCAACACAACTCCAAATTGAGTTCCAGGACCTCTTGGTGTAGAAGGCCAAGCCTAACTGGTGACATGGCTGGTGTGGTGCTGGGGCGAAAGCAACACAGCATCGGAGAAGAGACACCACCACGAAGCTGGACCGAACAAGCCTCTCTTCAACGTGAGCAGAAGAGCAGCTTCCCCCCAGCCCTGGTGGTCACAGTCCTTCCACAGAAGGCGACCTCCTGAGGCTGTCGGAAGAGTCCTCTGAGGATCCGGGCTTCTTTGAGGTGAGATGGTCTGAGACGGTCCGAGACAGTTTTGGGGTGGAAAAGAGCAAGGGAATCACCCAGGAGATGCTTTTGAGTGATAGATATGATATGATATGATATGATATGAGGTCCTGGTCCATTCAACTGAACAAGAAGGATAGATAGATGTAGATAGATCGCCGTCGTCCCAACATGAGCTCCTGGTGGTCCATGGGCAGGAGACGACCAGATGGGGTCCTGTCGTTCTAAAGACTGCTCGAAGTCCACCTTCCGGTACCAGCTCGTCGGTGGAGTGGTGGTCCATGGAGGTCTCCGCCCCCAAGAGTTCTTCGAAGCGTCGAAGTCGTAGGAGACGCGTCCTCAGTGGGTCCGAGTCGAGTGGGGAAAGAGAGCTGATCGACTCATTGGAGAGCTCCCAGGTTGGTGTTCCTGCTCGCCGCTTCGAAGCCTGGAATCCCCCCGGGTAGCGGATCTGGCGTGGATCATCCGGCTGGAACCGGATCTTGCGTGGCTATTGCTATTGGGTCAATCATGGTCCATCATTGTTCATTTTGGTTGGATGCGGTTAGGAGGCCCCCAGCAAGGGACCCACTGTGGTGACATGAGATTGCAAGATGAGGGGTTTTCCTTTGCCACGTCGACATCGGATGTCCAAGTGGCACGTCGAATCCTCATGGAGCCCACATGTTTGTGCTAACAACTCACCCTGCCTATTGAGGATTGCTGCTGTCTTTCTAGTCTCCGCCGCCTGAAGCCGTCACTGAAGCCTTCCAGGTGTCACCTGTAAATAAGCCTCTCGATGAGACGACACTGCAGCAGTAAATGCTCGGACGCACAGTTCTCGGGGCTCGGTTTGGCTGGGGGCACCCTAGGCCAGGCTTGTTCTGTAGGTGCATTTTTTCATTCTTCTACTTTCTCCAGATGCGGTCATGTCTTGCACGAGGCCCCCCTGTTCCTGTTGAGATGTTTTTTTGGGATAAAAACCCGACCAAACCCGGTGAAAAGACAGGCTGAGTTCGGTGCACCCGAACTCGGTGATTGAAAGAATGGAGAAACCACCGGAAGGGCTTCAAGGGACAGTAGGTGTCAAGCTTTGGTAAGGTCAAGTTTATTTGCCAACTGGTCGTAGCTTTTGAATGCCCAGTCTTGATGTTGTGTGGTTCTTGCCCACATTTTCAAGAAAATAGTGTTGGTCATGCCCCGTCGACATGCTGCAATATCACCGGATAGACCAACCAAGCTTCGCAGCGACATTCGATACATTGACCTCTTCATGTCTTTCCATGGCCACTGTGCTTGGCGAGCGCAGTGAGCACCGCTTAGCCGAGGATTGCGGAAAATTCTGCGCACCGCTTAGCCGATGAGTGAAGGAGCTGCCCACTGAAGTTTGTGGGATTGAAGCTTGTATCTAGGACTTTTCTTGAAGACGGAGACGAGGGGAGTGCCGGAACTCACCCAGCAGGACAAACCAACCAGTTTCTTTTCTATGTTTGAGCTGCACTGCACTGCAGGGAGGGAGGGAGACAGAGAGAGGGGGGCCCTGGCCTCTGCAAAGGGTATTTCCCTGGAATTTCTTCGTTGAACATGATTGAGAAAAGTGTAGAAAGCGATAGGGGTTTGTAGCAAGAGCTGCGGCCAATCGCCTGCAAGAGCGACATGCTTTGTGACCAGCCTCATACATCAGTCAATTTCTTACAAAAAAACCGTTACATTCTGGACGTTGACAAAGCTCTGATATTGAGACCGCGCCACATTTGCCGCAACCCCAAGCGATGTTTTTTTCCCTGGTTGCTGCTGAAGGGATGCTGGTTGAGCATGAGTCATTATGACACTTGATTTAGATTTTGCACCTTCTTGCTTTTCTATTCATTCATTTAAGCTCGAACTTTCTGGACGCTCAAAAGCTCATCACCCAGCACTTGCGTTTGCTGAGAAACGGCCCCTGATCAGCTGTAACCTGAATTCGAGCGGTGTGCTTTTTCGCGCCAACGCTGCGTGGATCCCATTTGGGAGGCCTCATTTTGACAGGAGGAGCAGTCGCTGGGGTCCAATCAGGACCTTCCACAGAAATAGACGGCATATACGTAAGTTTGGTTTCTGTATGTATATAGGTCAGGTAGGTAGGTAGGCAGGTAGGTAGATACAGAGATAGATCGATCGATCGATCGATCGATAGACACACACACACACATCCTTCTCTCTCTCTCTAGCTAGTTACTGTATTAATTAAATGAACCACATTGAAAGTCAAGAGTCAAGTCAGTCCCTCGGAAAGCTTCTTCCTGCGTCACAAGCTTGTTTGATCCTGCCAGACTGGAGGATACGGATGACATGGGGGCCATTGATTGGTTCACCTGAGACAGAGAGAGGGAGGGAGAGAGAGAGAGAGAGTCTCCAAATGTGTAGTGGTGATTCAGAAGTTCTTCTGCGCCAGCTATGCTTCAATGCTAAAGATTGTAACGGGTAAGATGTTTCTCATGAGGTTCAGGATTTATTCCTTCAATATCCTTCAATGGTACTTAGGTGACCCGAGTGGTTATTAGAAGCTGGTTGGACAACAGCACCTGACACCCAGTTTGTATCACCCAATTTGTATCACATCCATTGACGGTCCGGCCTGCTCTTCTCCCTCCATGTCAAGAGAGGAGTGTCTCAATCCATGGCTGTCTCCATCAGATGGTGATGCTGTCAGATCTTCCACAGTCTGTGATATCGAAGGTCTCATTGACGCGAGCTGGAGACGATCCCCTGGAGGGACAGCGTGCGGGACAGCATGCTCCATGACGAGCTTCCCCACGCATTGGAGGGAATTGTTCACAACTAGAAAGGGTGGGATACTCAAACTGTTGCAAGATAATAGCTCAGAGTGTGGGCTTCCTGCACCCAGAACACTGGGCTATGTTCTAGTAGCTGTGCTTGTTAACCATCAGAGTCCATGAGAATTTACTTACCACCCTTCAAAGAGTCCATGTTGCACGAGTCGAATCGTTGTGAATAGTTTCCTTGATAAACTAAGTCAGTTGTTGCTTTAGGGTCAAAAGGTCGTTGCGAACCGGCAAGCGCTTTTGACGTGGCCAACGCATGAGCCCCCTTGGATTGCAGGACCTCCTCCTCTCCAAGACCGGGCGCCCTCGTCTTTGGGTTGTCGGCCCTTGCGTCTGACGGAACTCGCCCAATCCGGGCCTTGCCGGTGCATGTGCTGTTGTCCCCCCTTTTTTGGCAAATGTCTGGAAGGCACAGCTCTTTTTGGCATATTTTCTTATGGTCATGACCGTGCCTCATGTCCATGTAACTTGGTTCATGGGGATGGACGGAGGTCGATGGCTCCGGGGGAACTCCGTTGGAAAAGGTGTTGCCCTTTGACTCGCTAACCTGGAAGTGGAACACCATCTATTTGTAGAGGAAAATGGCCATTGTCCATTTCCATGTTAGTGAATCGGAGTGC